>JAUZNK010041076.1:0-34083 GCA_035046665.1 Euphysa ruthae
TATATATGATTATTGTAGATATTTTTTAAAGTCATCAGTATACTAAATCTAAATTAAATATCTTGGATTTGAGTGACTAACAGATATATTCTATTAAAATGATTTTTGAAATGTAAACACAGCTATTATTGTGATTGATGAAACAGACGTGAAATGGTAACTATGACAACATTTTTTAAACAAAATGCTCCAAAATTAGTATCAGTAATTAGTATATGTTAAAATGATAACTAACTCTTCATTTTATGAAATTAACTTTTTACAGGTAAATAGGTGTCATGATTTTATGATATGAGCCTTGACATTTTCAATCTTTAAGTGGATTAACTTTGATACTCCTTTTACCTTAAGGAGTTTGATTCTTAAATTTATTTTCATCATTTGTAAATTTTTGAAGACTTCTAAACATTTTCGAGAATGTATATGGTTTAACTTGTAATGTGACATGGTTTGATATGTTTCTATCCTTCTTTTATCAGCTGTTGTTTGTTGTTGATCAATCCTTGTGAATATTCATTCAGGTAAATTATTATGTTAGTTGCAAGTTTTGCAAATTAAAGTTTTTGAAAATTAGTAGATTTTTGTCATTTTTTTGAAAATAATGAAAATATAATATACAAGAATTTAATGTTTGAAATTATTTTTGTAAGCTAAGGTAAAAATTTTGGCTGATGATGGTACATGGTATATGGTGTTGATTATACTCAGGCTTTGATTTCATAGCTATTTATTATATTTATTAATGTTGCTTTATGAATTTCAAGATTAATTTTTATTTTTTAGTTATGAAAGTTTTTGAGGAATCTTACTATAGCTTGAATAATCAAACTTTAGAGCACCTATAGCTTTCATTTATATTTTTTGGAGCCCCTGTTAAAATTCTTTTATTAATGTAAAATCTTGAAGACATACTAATGCAATGCAATTGTGACAATTTCACTATCTTAATCCAGAAATATTTAGAAATGGCTACTCACTTGAATTATCATGGAAATCACTCATTGGGAAGATTTAATGGCCATAAAATACAAAATAACAATACAACAAAATAAATAATAAGTTACAAGTGCCCTTGGAAGTGACATATTATGGCCTTATTTTGCAAATTTATTACTTTTTAGACATCAAAAATTAGAGAAAAGAATAAAAATTGAGAGGAAAAACATTCTCACTTTCTTTTGCATAAAAAATCAATTTGGCAACATGGCTTTTTAATATAAATTTTCTATTAAAAATTATTGATCCAAACAGAAATCAAATAGTGTATAATTTATCGATTTTATGCATAATTATTTTATGCATAATTTATATAATTTATGCATAATTATATAAATATAGTGAAAATGACAGTTAAGATATTCACCAATCAAATTAAGTCAATTCTAAATTATATACTCTATGCAATGTTGTCAAATTGAATATTACATATTTTATAGTTCTTGGCACAAGTATTATTATGACCAAATACCAAAATCTAAGAATAATTGCTGGCCCTTTTAAGGTTTCTGAAAATATATGCAGTTTGAATGTCAGAAAGAAAAAAAATACTTTAACTATTAGAAATATAGAATTATTAGACTTTTGAACTGAACAATTAATCGGAAACCAAACGATAACCAAACGATGAAAGATGAGGGGGAATAAATAGTTTTTTAGGAACATATTATTAAAGAAAAATTCAAATTTATTAAAAGAATTTATATAATGAAATTGATGAGATAATAAAACTTATTGATTCTTTCATACATTTATTATTTTTTTAAAATATCTGTCAAATTTATGAATGCATAAATATAATATTAAAAAAAGAGTGCGAGACTCATATCTTTTACTATGGTTGTGGGTCACATAGCTCAATCCCTTTTTTTAAATTTATTAAATTTTACTTTTTAAAAATTGAATTAAAAAATTTTTTTTTTAGATTCTAAGTAGTAATTTGGTTACATTTTCAATGAGATGGCAACATCTGAGAGTTCGGTTAATCTGCTGAGCAGTGTAATCAAACAACTTACCATTTCTGATGATTCAAAAAGACGCGAACATGAGAAGAAAAAATTGCAATCTGATTTGAAAGCGGTTGATGAAAAATTAAGTCAGCTTGTTGAAGATAATCAAGACCATTTGAAAACAACTGTTCAATCATTTGGATCTGTTGTTACAAGAGTTTCTTCATGTAGAGCTAGAATAAAAACATTGCATGATAAATTAGCTCGTTGTCGAACTTTATTGTACTGTAACAGAGATGACTTAAAATCACACTGGCAAGAAGGTTTAGAGTGCTCTGAGAAATTAAATTTACTTGACAAGATTGAGAAAGCAGTTTCAGTTCCAGAGCAACTTGAACGTTACATAAGTAGAAAGCATTTTCTACATGCTGCTAATTTACTTTCAGAAACTATAGAAAATCTTGATGGGCAGTTGTCGAATGTTGAAGCTCTCCGTGATTTGAAAGCTAGTTTACTTGCTAGGAAATCAGTTTTATATGATGCAATTGTTGATGAAATTAGTAAACAAATTCACTCTGAATCTTGTAAATTGGTTAAGAAAAGTTTAGCTGAATCAAACGTTGCAGTTTTCAAAAGGACGTTTTCATATAAGCAAAATAAAAATCTGAAAAACGATGAAGTGCCTGTGTTTGCTATGGATGAATTGTATGAAGATTTACAATTAGATCCTGAAGAAAACGTCCCATTGTTCTTTAATTTACTTGTGTGTTCGCTAGTTGCACTTGATAAAATCACAGAAGCCGTTGAAATGATAAAAGAGCGTGTGAATCGTGATATGATGACAGTGTTAAGAAGAGCATCTGATGTTGTGGCGAAAAAGTTTGTTGATATGAGCGAAATACTAACTATTGACGAACTTGCTGGTCGTGTAAATCCAGCTGTGTTGTTAGAGCTTTTAAAGGTTTCGTTTGATAAATTTCGTAGTGTTGCATGGAATCATAACATTCTGCTTGCAGCTTTACAGCAGCTACCCACCTGTGCTGATTTAGATTTGTACACAATGGAAGATATTTGGTCAAAAATACAATTTGCAATTAAGGACATGCTACATCCATATTTAGATATTCAAAGTTCTACCCCTCAGCAAACGTTAAGCTCTTATGGGGCATTGGATAGCAGCTCAATTGCTGCATTCTTTACAGTTAAAAAGCGACTTCCAATTAATCAAACCCCAAAATCAAAACCAATGCAACTTTTTAAGTTTGAATGCTCATCTTCTGCTGAAGCAATTCATAGCTATATGCGTGAACAAGATCTTGCATCTGCTCTACCTGAAGATACATATACTGACTTTGTTGTGTGGAGTACGCCACAGTTATTATGCAAGCCACAAGCTAATAATATTACAATAGTGTTTATTCCAGTCATGGATTTTATCAAAGAAATTGACTTAAAAACAAGCTCAAATTTGGGCTCTACTGGTGTGTTGCACCAGTTTATTACAGACTTTGTTGAGAAAGTTTTTCTTGATCAATTACTTTATCAGGTTTCTGAAAAAGAGAGTGCAGCTACTAAAGGCCATGATGCTCTCAGAAATATTTGTGACATAAACATTCAGAAGAGTTTATCTCTCCCAAGGCCATTACTTAAAGGTAGTATTGTTGTTCATGAAATAATGGGAGACTTGTTGGAACTTATAAAGCTCCTGCCAATATACTCTCAACAGATTACTGAAATTATCATTAGGACGTTGTCAGTGTATTACGAGTCCTGCCATGCTGAGTACAAGGGTCTAGTTTACAGAGAGGGTGATGGTAAGGCTTCTCGAATTATCAGTGTGAATTGGGTAAGAGATGAGGATATAAGTCGGTTGATGATGTCTCTACCTAACTGGTTAGATATTCAGACAGGAACGCACACTGAGGAGGAAGATTTTGAAACAACACGGCGACGTCAAGATCGGGAAGCCTCCTTATTAATTAGCAATCTAGAAAAAGTAGAAATTGAGAAAAATCAAGTGATCCTTGATATTCAAGACCTAAAATTACTTGCTAATCTACAAGAAAGTCTTGAATGGTTAGCTAAAAAAACCAGCGCATTTCTAACGAACATTGCAGCAAAAGTAACTTCAATTACAATCTTAAACGCATCTCTCCTTCCACAGGAGATTGATGTTGGAAAGAGTTCCTTTGACGCAATTAAGGATCTTAGTGATAAATTCAAAGAGCTTTCTGAAGCTTGCCTACTTTTGTTACATTTGGAGGTTAGGTGTCATTGTTTTTACTTCATAGGGAGAGCTACACGTGAATCTAGTTTTGTATGCAATATCGATTCCATTGAAGTTGATCCCCAAATACCTCAATTAGTTAAAGATCTTCGAGAGATCCAAGATGTATGTAGTACAGTTTTGTCCATCGAGAAGTTATGGTATCTTTTTGATGGTTTGGGATATTTGTTAGCAGCTATCATTATCGCAAGTACTAGCTACATAAAAAAGATTAACCGAAATGGGGTCAAGAAAATGTGTCAGAATATATTTACGATACAGCAAGAGCTAGCTAATATTACCACTCGTCGTGACCAGAATTTAGATGTTGCAAGACAGTATTTTGAAATGCTATACTTATCACCCGATGAAGTGTTAAACACAGTCCTCGAGAAAGGTGCATATTTCAAGGAACAGGATTATTCAAATGCAATTGAACTTTTGAGTAGAAGTGAAATTCCGTTTGACAAAAATCTATGGATTATACGAAGAAATAAACTTCGTGAAATCCTAAAACAGTCTGAAAACAAACAAAAAAAATAGAAAAAGAATTGTTAGAGATAAGAACATATATTAAACAAGTTTGTTGAAAAAATATTTTCACAATAAAGTAGGAAATATTTTCAAAAATGTTTTTCTATTCTGGTTTCATTTTAGGTCCTTTGCTATTGGGATATTGAGCAAGAAGCCAAATTAAAGAATACTATATATTTTTTCAAAAGAGCGCTCAAAAGTTTTTTTGAGAATTTCAAATATTTTGGGAGAAGATTTGTTCAACAAATTTTTGTTGAATGGGTTGTTTTTTAGACCTTCCACAAAGTTAACAAGGGTCTTTTAAGTTAACTTTTGTCCTTTTTCTGTAACTGATTTTTAGTAGAATAAACTTATTAGTTTTTTCTAAAAAATTTTCATGATTTATTAACATCAAAAATGCAAAAAGTAAATATATAAAATTTTTTATCGCATTAATGGGCCCAAATTTGCAGAAATATGGCATTTTAGGTCTAGAAGCATTATAATTTATCACACCGTGCTCAAAGTTCAAGGATAATTGAAGGTATTTTTTAATAATATGGCTAATTCTTATATCCGTGGCTGAAGGCCCCTAAACGAGTGAAATTTAATCTTAAAATATCCTCTTTTGATTCAATTTTAGAACGTTTTCTCAAAAAAATGATATTTTGTGAGTTTGATCAAATTAAAATAGATGTGTGATGTGTAATATATTATTTTTAGAAAAAAAAAGGAATATGTTGAAAAATGAATCATGCATTTGAATTATAATAAACCAGTAATTTTTCTTAATGGTTTTTGCATTATTTTCATGTTAATATTATTTAATTTTTCAATTTCATTTTACATTGAATCTCTAATTTTAACTGCAATATTGCTGTATTTTTAATGGTACCTGGTTCCTGGTATGTTATTGGTGTTTTTTGACAAAAAATTATTACAGAATCTTTGAAAAAATTTAAAATTTTTAACTGATGATAGACATCAACTCAAATGCAGTAAATATCATTTTCAATGTATGTGTGTGACAATGAACAGTCAAATTTTGTTCAATTTGTATTTTTTTTTATATATATGACTGTTATTTATTGTTTTTGATGATTAATTTTTTTTCTGGAATTTTTATTTTTTGTTGTGTTATGTATATGGTTTTTTTATATATTTTTTGTTAGGACAATTTTTCTTAGTTTTATCAGAAGTTCAGTATCACAGGGCCTAAAGTACCTGCTAAATTAGACACCAGTTATTACCGCAAGTTTAATTTTGACCAACTCAAATGTTGTGTTGATCCGAATAAATATGTTGGAAATTCGGTAGCTCCCAATTAGCAGACTTTTCAATATAATCTAAAAATAACGCAGTGAAAAATCTCTTTAAATTAAATTAAGTATTCGTATCGTATTCATATCATATTCATATCATGCGTCACCTGTTTTGCTATAAAAGGTTTTAAAGCTAAAGGTTTCTTAAAAATTGCTATAGTTAGATTTTCCTAAAAAAAAATTTTTCCAAATTTTAAAAAAATGATCTTGCTTTTAAACCTTAGAAATACTTAGTCATTCCTTGGATTTTAATATATATATATATATATATATATATATATATATTTGTTTCATTATTTTATTAGTTTGTTGATAATTTGTTAAATTATTAAGTCTTCTTGGTTTTTATATCTGCTATTTTTAATAAATATTAATTTTTAATATCAAATTAATGTGATAAATTAATATTATATAATTAGTATGTGAGTATGTAAGATTGTATTGAAACTGAAATATTATGTTTTTTATTTGATCTACTCACAAATTTATTGGTTTGTTAGTTACCATTGTAAAGTCTTCAAAGACTTCAAAGAATAAAAGAAATAATTATTTAATAGAAGTCTTAGAGTAAAGTTTTATAGCTAATCCCTCCTCTTAACAGCATCATGTTTGCCATAATAATCCACTGAGCTCTTTTTATTGAAGTCATGTACTAGGAGACTATGACCGTCCGCTAGCCAATGCTGTCCACACCAAACACTAAACTTGCATTTAACATTGCACAATGCTAAAATATGTAGCAGATGGTCTAATAATTTGAACAAGTGCTAACAAAAATTTTTACAGCTCTTCCTAATGCCAAACTACTTACATTTATATAGGAATCAGGTCATTTTGCCCTGGGAAAGGACAATTTTCTTCTAAGACTAGTGACCAACCCCGCAGTTATTAGATTTTAAATTATAATTGAAGTTTATTTTCTCAAATTGTAATTGCAATGTTTGTTGACTTCAGCAAACAAAATTTTTATTCGTTATCCTTTATTCATTATTCATTAATTTAATAATAATTTTGAAACTTAGAATTTTTAGGATAAAGATTTAATAGTTTTCAGAACATAAAAGATTATATAAATTTTGCCCGTAATATATCATTAGACAGGTCTACAGGTTCCCATGAATTCAAAGACAGGTGAATTCAACCAATTTGTATGCCCATCCATACACAGTGCGTTTTCTTGCAAACCATTATATAGTTTTAAAAATTATAGTTTTTTTCTTCATCATAGTATTGCAGGATAAAATACTGATAAATGGCATACTTTTGGAAGAAAACCCAGCATGTATTAGATTTGCTAACTCTGCAGACAATTTTGACGTATTATTTCATAAACACCATGCCTTCACAAATCAGGTAGATAAAGTTCTAGCATTGTATTTTTTGTGGCTATTTTTTACTTTTGATAAAATTTGAGGATATTTGACTGTTAGAATGCAGTCTATTTATGAAGCAAGACTAATTTTATTAATTATAAACATATTTTTATTAACATCATATTATTTCCGTTATTAAAGCTGAGGTGGCCATCTCAAATTCCATCTTACAGCTAGGGCAGGTGTTTCCATACATGTTTAAAGTTTTTCCTTTGTTTTTTTTTAAATCAGTCGCTTTCTAAATGGTAAAAGCCACTACTCCACTACTAGACACAAAACTTTCCAAGAAAAAGTTCCAAAAAAATTTATTTAGAATGTTAGGCCTATTAAACCAATGTGCCATAAAGCGGTTTATAAAGAGAAGCTTCGTTTTTGAAACATTGAATGACACCATTTTTAACGCCATTCTACAACAGTGGAAGTTAATCTTTCTAAATAAGCTGCCATTTCAACTTTATCGAAAGCATTGTTTGTATTCCCTAAGGATGAGTACAAAGTAGCATATTCTTCCCCATGAGGCAAGGCTGACCTCACCAGATGTCAACCTGTTATGTTATGTCTTATGGGAAAATGTAACTTGTGCATTCGTTGAGTAACCTGTTGTCAATGGTAATAAATACATATTTGATAATATACACCAATCTCCATAACAGGCAAAGAGGTACAAGACCAGGCGATAAACTCTACCTATCTCAGAAATAATTTTAATAAGTTGTATTGATTATATTGAAGTTTTGTGCACTGATTATTCTTTGCCAAATTAACCAAAATAACAAAATAACCAAATTTGGTATTCAATTTCAAAGGTCTTCATCATTAAATTCCTTTAAACATATTTCAGATCAAATTTGATATTTTGCATGGGAATTGGTAATACTGTTTTTAAAGTGTTTTTAAAATTTATTTTAAGTCAAATGTGGATATTATATATCAAAATAAATTATATTGACTTTAGATTGGTGAGAGTGAAAAGCAAAATGCTATGGATTCAAATGCCGTCCTGTTATTATGCAAACAACTGCAAAGTGATATTGAATCTCTAGCTTATCAAGCCAATGAAATCATTAACCAATATCATGTTCATAACAAAGCTGCACACAGATTTGAGGAGAAATTTAAGAGTTTGGGTAATCAAGTCAAAGACAAGCATGGTAAAAAGATTTATTTATCATGGTTGAAGGAAATGAATGAGCTGAGGTATTTTGTGTTATTAGGAATTAATTTTCTATTAATTGCTCTTTAGACAACAGAAAAGCGTTATTTTATTATTTTATTATTTTAAAATTAAAGAGGTAATTAAAATAATAAGTAAGTTAATAAAATTTTTTGTTCTGATCTTGGATGTTTTTATTTTCTTGCAGAAAGCTTTATCCATTAAAAAAATGTGAGGTAGTCTCATATGTAAATTCATAGTGCTTTCTACTTTTGTGTAGGTGTTTCAAACATTAAAATCACAATTTCATTGTAAATCTGAGTTTCATTAAAACAATTTTCAGATTATAGTTATGAAAAATTTGTTTTATGTATTTTTATGATAACAGTCTAAGAATTGTTTTGGTAACATGAAACTCAAAGTTTGTGTGTGTGTATGTGTGCATTTGTGTGTGTGCATGTGCATGCATGTATGTGTCCATGAGTACATGCGTGTGTGTGTTGACGAACAGTACAATACGAGGACTTGTGCACACCTGAACTAACAATCTGAGGATATTGGGAAAAGCGAGGACCTGAACACACGTCTTTGGTTTTTACTTCCTTAAAAAAGTTTACAAAGATGTATTTAGTACCAGAGATGGCTAAAAACAAAAAAAAAGAAATCACATCCATGTCCTCGGAATGCGTGTTTCGGCCAACAGAGTGTTTTTATAAAAATACCTATTTTACTATTTTTACATTCACAACAATGTGAAACGTTTTCTCCAGGCGGTGATATTGTAATAAGTTTAAAAAATACGTTTTATGGCCCAACAAAATATTTTGTTTATGCTGACACCTTCATACCAAGGACATGCACTACAAAGTCAAACACGAGGACATTAGCAAAAAGAGGACGTAAGTATTATAAATATTCACAACTGTAGCCAAATAAGATGCCGTGAAAAAGTCAGGTTTATGAAATACAAGGATATCATTACATTTTGGTTTTGTTAATTCTATTCTCTCTGCGGAATAATAGGAAAACATACATCTTGAATGTTAACAGCAGGGTGGTGCAGTAATAAAATTTTAGAAAATCATTTCTTTTTAAAAAACTACTTTTTCTGCCTATTTAACTATCGTAGAATCCAATTTCTAGGTTAAAAATCCCTTAAAACAAACTTAAGTGTTCGAAAATTAACTTTTAAAAGTTTGCTTGAAAACTGATATTTCAATCTTTACCCTAGGAAGCCATATACAACTTGTTAATATATGTTATTCCAAGCAATGACTTATGTTTTAAACCATAAGATCAAAAACAGCATGATTGAAAAATTCTGACTATTTTTATGGCTTGATACTTTAGCATATTTTTTTGTTTCTTTCATAGTATTTTTTTTTTTTTTTAATTAAAATGAAATAGGAGGATCAAAGACAAAACAGACTTCTAGTAGAGTGTATTCAGGCAAAAGAAAAAAAATCAAAAGCAATAGATACACTAAAATTTCTGTTGCGGCATCAAATGATAAAAAGCCAAAAAATTTGAAACCGAAACGTTCAGCGTTAGAAAATAAGTTACAATTCAAAGAAAAGGAAAAGATACTAATGTTGCGGATTTTGATTCGATTATGAACTTTTCCTTGGTTTCCGAAGCAATATGTATTTTAAAGTGTCCTAGCTGCAAAAGTGTGTGGAAAAGGTATTGTGTTAGTGTTGCTAGGCTAAGTTGGGACTTTGTCAATAACTAAATATTATATGTGATAACATAATTTGTGAATAGCAAAACATTTTTTATCACCAACATGAAAATCCAACTCAAAACAATTATAAAACATTCATTAAAAGAGGAAAAAAATCAGTTTGATATATATGCACAGTATCGATTGAATCGAGAGCGACATTCTTATTTGCTCAATACAAAAAAAACTGACTATTGATATACCGCATTGGTCCTACAACACTGCCGTCATATCACAGCTAAACCATACGGTGACAACATTTCTGTTAAAAAAGGAGAGTGCATCAGTCATGTGTAGAAGAGGGTCGTTACCTGACTGTGAAATTAAAAAATGACACCAAGGATTTTTAAGTGACAGTGAAAAAAACTAGGTGGAGCAGGAGGAAGACTCACAGAAAAGACTCCAAAATTATTATGGCATGGCAATATGTTGATACCTTGTATGAGATGAAAAAATTGGTTACCGCTGTTTTTTACCACTGTTCGGAAATTGAAGCAATAAAACAAGAAATTTCCTGCATGTGCAGGATTCCTGTTGTGGGTTCCAGGATGCCAAATTAACTGGAAAATCATCTTATAAAGAAAATATAATGATACTAGCAGCTATTTCTGATTTACTCGTACCATAATTAGACGTCTCGACAGCCTTCCAGAAAAGTGTCTTTATGGTAAAACACATAATCCAAACGAGCCCTTGAATTAGTTAATTTAGAAGCATTGTTCCAAAGCAGAGATATATTTGTTGAACATATGACATTGCTCGTCAGCAGCAGTTCTCTGCGGTAACAAAGGAGAACGTATTCTTATAAATCAGTTGGAGATATTGAATATGTCAAGCAGGATGGTGTACGGGGAAAAAAGATGGATACTGATAAAATTGAAATTTTACTCATAAAAATGAAGAAATAGAGGGCTTATTAAATGGCAGTAGAGAGTTTTGACGTCTTTTTTTTGGTTTTTCACGTTTTCCTGAAAACAGCGTTTTTTCCACTGGCGGCAGAGATTTCTCAAAAAGTATAAGTCTTTTTTATTTCAAACTTGGCATGTTTGTTTATTATGTTACCTACAACTTCTACTAGAATTATGCAATAATATTAATTAAATTACTGCAGATTAACTATCTGGGCATTTTTCGGCATAAATTTATACGAAATAAATATTTTTTATTTAATATAGTTAATTAGAATTATTGTTACATCAATATTTATATGCTTCAATAACATGTAAATTTATATAAATTTTACTTAATTATTTATAAATTAATTTTCGTTTTCTATGCATCTCTAATCATTGTGTAAATTTTTCTGAGGTTCAATAAAACGAAAAATTTCATAAGTTAAACTTTAAAATACTATATAGTATTTTGAGGTTTAATTTATATTATATTATACCACTCCCACTTCTTGAAATAATGTACAAAAATCGCCTTATTCCACGAAAATCATTATGGTCCATGTTGCAAAGTTTTTTCTGGTTTGTTAAACACTAAACTAAAACAATGGATTTTTTTTCAAACTGTTGAATCTCATTAAAAAAACTAAAATTTTGGATCACAGGAACATTATCTCGCATAAAATATGTTGATTCATGAAACAGGGATAATAGGGTGCACCTGCAAAAAGAAGTCACAAACTTTTCTTAACTTCTAAACTCATTTCAGTTTCAAACATTTTCTTGCTAGCATAATTTCCAATTTCACCTTTCTTCATCAACCGCATGATTATACTGCATTTAGCAAGTTACAGTGTACTTTCTGGTAGGCGGTAAAATTTGTGGTGTATTGCTATATCGTTCTCCATGAACCGTCCCAACATTTTCAGTTTATTCTTTTGTAAATTCAATAGCTGGCTCAGAGTGGCAGCATGTTTATGGAGATTAGTAGAATATATAGCATCCGGAAACTTGAGATTACAGAGTATAACATGTTTCCTTATAGTATCTGGGCCACAGGTGTTTTTGACTGAGCCTTTCTCAATGGCAGGAAATACATACGGGTTTTTTACTTGAACATCAACGTTACTTTTATCAGCAGATTTATTCTACTCTCAACCTCTTTAGTTAAATGAAGGACAACCTTTCTTACACATTTACCATGAACATTAATTTTGGTGAAAGACTGACATAGATGCACCTCAAAAGGTGAAAGGCTTTTCTTCACTTCCTCATTAATATCTGATAAAATTCTTTTTTGAAATTTTTCAACAGTAAGAAAGGCTGGTTCACCTTCCTGTCTGCGATTGAATAAGATTATAGTTGTTAATAATGCAGTTCCAAGGTTTTGATACAGTTGAAAGTCATTATTTTTGTTTGCTAAACCAATGATAGAATTCGATATAACAGATTTCAGGTGCTTTTTCAGCACCTGTATATCGGTTTTAAGTGGAAGTAAGTGAGGTTTGTTCCATTTCCGCTCTTCCATTTCGCGTTGTGCAAATTTGCTGATTTCGTCATTCCCATTGTGTTCAACTAGGTTTGCAAAATTATCTGCTTGCTTCACTAATCTTGAATTACTATTTCTGGTGCCATGAAATTCAAGAATTTTCGAACATTTTCAAAGAGAATCCAACTTGATGCCAATCGATGGGCAAGCTAATGTTCCATCGTCTTCGTTCCTTCCACTGAGTTCAGTCACTGCTGTATTAACAAAATCAAAGTAATTCGGTAAAAGACAATTGGTAGAAGAATAAACATTGTCACAACACTTGCGAGTTTCCAGTACAAGTCATGCCTGCTCAAGCAATATGCTTGAAATATAGTATTGTTGGTCACCATCCTTTCTTAGTCTTACGCATAGTTTGTTGCCAAATTTAAGTATGAGGTCATCACCTGAGACACATAATCAATGAGCATTTTCCCAAAAATTCTTTTCAAGTCATCAGAAGGTATGCTGCTGTAATAATTCAACATAGCAGCAGTGGACTGGACATGCCAGCTGACAGCCCCAGCTGGTTGTTCTTCACATGTTTTTATGTGCCTTCTTAAACTATGTCGCTCATAAAATGCGAAACAGTACTCACATGGTAAAATATGCCAAAAAGGCATTCTACTGCGGCTTGGCCTTTTTTCCACAATCCCCTTTCTTTGTTTCTAAAACCATTTGATTGTGGTTAAAATTACCACGTTTTCTAATTAGATCGTATAATTTCTTTTTCTCCATCTTCTTCTGTTTTTTAGTTTTTGTCTGTCTTGTTGATTAAAATACTTGTTACTTTTTCAACTTCAATTTCCTTATCATGCACATTTTGAAGATGGCGTGCCTTTTTCTCATCACAATAAACAATACTGGAACTTGTCCCATTTTAGTTTATTCTTGCTATTGTTGCAAGACAAAACAGTAATCCCATAATTTTCTACCATACAATCGCTGACATCATGGTTTTTTCTCTGTCCAAAGTAGTAGTGAGTGAATTTGCAATGGTACCTTTCTTGAATGCTGGTTCCGGTTACTTTAATGCATGTGCTGGTTCCGATTTCTTGATTGCTGGTGTTGGTTTCTTTGGTGCTAGAATCGGTTTCCTGGGTGTCACTTCTTTATCTGAATTATCACTTGAATCAAACTCTGATGAAGATGACTGTATAGAAACTGGCTTGTAACTTTCATCCTTGTCATACGCAGAATCACTATCCTAAAAATGAAGCATTAAATCTTCTAACAAATTTAATTTCAAATAACCTTAACGTCCTGAACGTTCTTTGTTTTACTTTCGCTTATGTCTTAGCTCAGACTCTCAGATGCCCAACACTCTTAAAAAGCTACTTTATGCAAGTACAGTGAAACCTCTCTATAGTGGACACTGCGTAATAGCAGACTAATTATAATTCATTCAAACTCATTAAAAATAACCTCTTTTTAGCAGTCAATTTCCTTAACGCACACTTTCAGGTCCCAGTGGTGTCCACTATAGAGAGATTTCAAAAATGATGTCAAGCCCAAATGGGTACGAATTTGTCGCTTTCATCCCTTAGATCCAGCAGAGAAAAATCACTGAAAAGACAAAATTTGTAAGCATAAGTAAAAATATTAGGATGAGTGGAAATACATTTTTTTTGTTAAAACTCATTTAATTAAGGTTTTTTCTTAGAAGAAAAACCCAGAAACATTTACATTTGAAAATAAAGACCCTAGTGGTTGTTCAGTATGATGTCATGACGCCTATAAGCTTACTGATTGTGGATGTTCTAAAATTTTATATCCGGCAAAATCTAATGAGATACGTACAGAAAAGGTTGGCACATACTGATCCTCTTCATCTGTATTTATTATACTTAGCATGTCTCCATAGACCCCAGAATCATTAATCAACAAATTTTGCAAACTCTAGAAATAGAAAAAAAAAAAAAAAATATATATATATATATATATATATAACGGATCAATGTAAAATACTATCACTACCAGTCCAACACAACATCAGCTTTTTCATCAAAACAGATTAAACAGAATAAGGATAACCTTCTCAATGAAATTTAAACACTAAACAACAACGACAAGGTGGTTTCTTCATCCTCAGCACTTGTTTATTAGATAAACATTTCTCGAGTATTTATTTTAGTAAGGATTTAATTTAGCAAATTATATGTTTTCGAAGGGTTAAAAAACTTCAAAACAACTATTTTAAAGTTATCTTCCGTTTTCAGTTAAGAAAAGGGAACATATAAGTTAGTATTTGAAGATTATTGAGCTAGCTGGCCATAATAACAAATTTTGTAAAATTCCAAATTTCTCGGACTATTTTCACGAATGTCCAGTTTCTCAAGTAGTGAATGGCCTCAGGAAGAAAAATAAACATGAAAACAGCATTAATATTTGAACATGGAAATCAACAACTTATGAAGTTGTGAATACTTCGCAATACACGTCTTTGAATAGGGTTAGGTGCTGACACCTTGAAAAAATATCAAGTTAGTAACCACTGAATTTGACTTTATTTAACTAAATTTAACATCAGACAAATCATTTGAAACTTTTAAAACACACCATGTACAAAACTCATTACCAGCACAAACTTACAAAACGAGGACCACGGTACAATTGATATTTACAAAACGAAAGTTCTTAAAAATACCAGAAATAATTTTTCAACATATTACACAAAAGTAGGCATAAAATGAAAATAATATTAACACTGCTTACTGTTGTTATACAACCAGATGACACAGAAAAAGCAAAGAAAAAACATTTTCATTTGAGTCATGCAGGAATTCTCTCTAAATCTGACAAATAATTGCGTCCAACCCATTTATTAGTTTTGCAATCCCCTCTTCTCCAAACATTACTTGACCTTGACATCTCGACATAACGGCATCATTATATTAAAGTAAAAGGTCAAGAGCTTGTATTATCTTTTTGCTTTGAAGTAATGCAGGATCATAAACTGGTGAAGTTGCGTTTACCTAAAACAAAATAGAGCAAGTCACATGACACATGTTTTACTATATAAGCATACCTACAGTTTGTATGTCAAGAAAAAACAAAATAAACACTATTATACAATGCAGAGTGTTAGCCTTTTTTAAAACTCCAGACAGAATCAGGACTATTTATCAAAAAATCCACATAACAAAACATGTGCACAAATACTTTTGACACACAGCTAGTGCACAAATTTACAATCTGAGGACTAAGCGATATACAAACATAAAATATTTAAATTTAGTGTATGCATTCAGCACTTATGCTTGTACTTATATTAGGGGCTGCTATATCTCAATTCAGTGGTTGTTATCTTTTCTAGGCAAACTCATAGAGGACATGAAGGGACTTACATTATCTTCAACAGTCTGTATTACTTTACCAACTTGAGCCAAAGCATTAGTACATGCAGTAACCTGAAACAAAGCAGACAGACAGTCTCTATCATTTAATCATGCATCAGAAATAGATCGTCAAACTTATGGTACATAAAAACATAACATAACGTGTGCATATGATACAAAACATAACACAAGGCAACAAAACGAGGACCTAAGTTTGGCCAAGTAAATGTCTTTTTTTTTACTTAAAAACCATAGTTCAAAGCACAATGCCAGAAAAACAGATGATCTTAAAACTTCACAAAATTATGTGAACAATTCTTTCTCTCCTTTGTGTGCGTGTGTGTGTTTTTTTATTAGATAGGTATATGTATGTATGTTTATACGTACGTATGCTTAAAATTTTTTGTGTAGGCGCTTTTCTTTTTTCGTAGTAAAATTCTTTTTTATGCATAGATTTAAGGCCCTGCAAGATAATATTTAGCTTAGATTTAAATAAATAACGGTTTCACTAACATTCCTAATGAGCGTGCTTTTTTTATGATGAAAATATTTTGTTTTTAACTCTAAGACTATGTGTTAAACATGGTTTTGTGTTTTCAGGTTTGCAAATCTCCCAAATAATTTTTTTTTTGCATAGGTTTTTCCCCCTACTTCATCAGTGTTAAAAGATTGCTTAAATGGAAAAAGAATATTTTTTCACGTGTAATAATAAATGCATTTAAATTTTGAAATAAAGATTAAAAAAAAAAAATAATAAAAAAGAACATAAAATATTGCAAGAACAGCACCAAGAAAATTTAAGCAAAAACCTGTGCAACAGGTTAAATGAAAGTTGCAGATTTAATTGCTAATATATAATGTTAAAAAGAACAATAATGAAACAAATATATAATCAAATAATTGTTAGATAAAATCTTTGGAAAAGCTGCAAATGTTGTTTTAAAATGAAATGTAAATAAAAAAACTGTTTGCATTTCTGTTAAAAAAAAATCTTAACATGTTTATAGAATTTCAAATATATATAAAAATAAATTATTTAATAAAATAATGAAATAAATTTTCTATGGGTATTTAGATTTTATTACTATTATTATATCCGGACAGCTCAGTTGGTAGAGCATCTGACTCTCAACTACAAAATCATGGGTTCAAATCTGGGGATTGCCCATGCAGGGTATGAGTAGCACTTTGGTGCAAAAAGTTTGAAGTTTTAACTCCTCTTTTGCTTACTGTCTGGTAGTAGCTTATTCATGCATAATTTTTTTTTTGAAAAGAATGAAACAGTGCGTAAAAGAAGCATGGTTTTTTAAGCATTAATTATCCTTTCTACAGATGGGCTCGTCAAAAATTACGTTTTGAGTATCCCATCCACAGAGTTAATCCACACTTCAAGGGTTAAGGAAATCCTCAAACCAATAAACTTCAGTACTTGTAATATTTAGTTATTTTATATTTAGTTATTTTATCATTAAGATAAGGCTCTAAAATTAGCTATTTCTTATCTTTTAGTAGTGAAATTCAATCGAGCATTGACAAAAATAATATCAACCTTGCAGTGACTCAGCACCATCGGCTTTTCAAGTCTTGCCTTGCTTTACAATCATCTACATGTTCAAATCTCAAAGATTATTCATACAAAATATGTCAGTGGTTCTATGAAAAATTAAAAAGCCATTTGGAAAAGTAAGTACCATTTATCTTATGCTCAAACTGAGCAGGCCGCAATTAACTAATTGTTATTAGTTGTTTTACAATAGGTTATTGGGTGTATCACAGTTAATATCATCGATTTTCTCATCCTTACCCATAAAAACGTAATTTCTCCATTAAATTATATTTAATAATAAATTTTACAGTTACATAAGAATAATGATGTTATAATTGCCTCATTGGGAAAAAAAAAAAAAATTATTATCTCCATAAAGATTTCTCATTTTTCTCTATAAAAGCTTTAAAAAAGTTTTTCATTTATTTCAATTGTTGTTTTGTCCATGCTTAGTTCTCTTCATCCAGTAATGTCACCCATTTGTTTTTTATTCAAAAAAACTCAAAAGATTTGATTTCTTTATCTTCAAAATTCTCATAGTTGGTACCTAATGGATTTCAAAATATTTTTGTCAGCATAGAGATTATAATTTTTTTTATGACTGGGGCTTGTTATTTGATTTTGCCGAAGTGATGAGGTAGTAAGATCTAAAATCTAAAAAATATTTCTTCAAAACGTCATCCATGTCTGTCAAACTTTAACTTTTATTGCGATTTTTCATAGTTTAAGTGGAAAAGAGAAGGGTTGAATAATTATAGTCATGGAACGTAAAGTTTTTCTTCAAAAAAAAAAAGTTTAAAAAGTGCTTTGTCTGGTATGACTGTCTTCGGGAAAATCTGTCTGCACCACAAGGGTTAAGGTTAAAATTTGTTCGATTTTTTTTACTCAACTTCTGAAACTAGTTCTGAAGTCTTTGAGCTAAGTCAGATTTTAAATATATTTCTTTAAAGGCCTTCTTTTGTTAGAAAGTCTTTTTAAACTGCTTTACATTTGTCTGCAGAAGCTATGAACTTTTTTTTTTTCTGAGTAAAGTGGGTCTTTCCAATATTATTTTTATGATTAGCATTAAATTTACCTGTTATGACCCGCTCTGAGTAAATTGTGTTTGGGTATGACAACAGATGCTGCAATTAGGTTATTTTATTTGACTTTTTTTTTGTTCAGAGAGAGAGAGAGAGAGAGCTATCTTTATAAATTTCTCTCTTCATAATTCTTCAGTGGCTTCATTGTTGGAATATTGCCATGTTGAGCATGGTGTTAGATTTGAAATATATATTTTAAAATCTGTTTAATTTTTTTGTTTTGTAATTCTTTTCTTAGACTTGGTAAAGAGAGAGTGGGGCTCTTGAAAAAAAAGGCTCCTTATATATTATTCTTTAGAAAAAATTAATGAATGAGATGCCTGAACTGCCAGTAATTTCCAAATCAATGGAAAGTTCTGCTCTATGTTTATTTAACTTTACCTTGAAGAAATATGTTAAATTATTCCTAAAAAATCATGTCATTTTGATTGATTTAATCTTTAGCCTCCTGGAATGTTTTTAGGAGATTGTAGATGTTGGCTGTCAGATTTCCCAGAAATTATTATCTTAGTTTTGCATAATTTTCCTCTTTGTCTCTTTAAATGATTCATTTTTTCTTATTTTCAGTTTTTTAAGAAGAAAAGTACTGAATAGTGAAAGATATCTATTTGTTTAAATATTTGTGTTAGGATAAATGACGTGTGGGGTACCCTAAAATTGGTTACCATTTAAACTATTATTTTCTTTTGTATGCTTTTTTATAATTTATTGTTATGATTTTGTTACAGAGAACTAGATGTGGTGTTAGTTGGCATCAAATATCCATTTGCTACTGGTGTGGGATCACCTGTATTCAATAAAAAAGAAGGAAACGAGGAAAAATTGCAATTGCTGGTTGCTTCAATTTCACAATTACGTTCCTTGTATCTTTTGATTTGTTTTAAGTTTAAACTAAATTGGTGAAAAAGAAAACAGTTGCACAAAAGCAGCTTGCTATATTTTATAACATTCTTGTGCAGTAATGTACTTGAGTCAATAAAATATATATACAAGTAATAGTTCTTGGTTTCTTTCAGTTTAAAATTTTCTGTAGTTGTATTGGATGTTTATATCTACGTGCATATAAAGGCCTACTCTACTTAACCCTTTTTATAAATAATATTTGAAAAGTTGCATTATAATTATAAACTAAAAAATTTTTCTAAAAATGATAGTAATAGGAAATGCATTTTATTTTTGATGTCTCACATGATTGTAGATAAAGCATTTTAAGAACTTGCAGTGTTATTAATTAAATACTAACTAGAAATTTTAGTGTATATTTTTTTCGATTGAGTGATTGAGCTGTCGTAAGGCTTATTTGTTTTAAAATACATAGGTGCCTATTGAAAGAAATCTATAAGATAATATGAGAATAAATTTTTATTGTATTGCTTGTTTTGAATCATAAACCTCCTTTATTTCTATTTTAACCCTTAAGCATTTTATTCTACTTTAAGCATTTTATTTTACTTATTTTATTCTACTTTAAGCATTTTATTTTACTTTACTCAAACATTTTATTCTACTGCATGTCCTCTGGACTTAGCATTTTTTTTTTTTACAAATTAACAAATATTACCCTTTATAAATTAAATGACATAGCTTAAGTAATTTCCTTTTATAAATTTCAGTGGGAACTTTTCTGAAAGGTAAAATAAAAATGCCACCATTATGGCTCTCCCAAAGCCTCTAAAGCAGACTTTTTTGAAAATTTTCAGGAAAAAGCAAAATAAAATGTGATATCAACCAAATAATATTGTGAAGCAATAATAGCAGCATGTGAAACTAGTAGATGAATTAAACAGAAGCAGTGATTTAAAGCAGTAAAATAAGGCAAATGGCAGGTATTACTGCAGTTGCAATTCTTGACAAAAAAAATTTAAAAAGTCATCGATTCTATCGATGTCTTCTGCCAAAAATCCACTTTCAAGTGCATCATATTCAGAAATTCATTTGCCCTTTTATTTCCGCTGATTTCTGACTATCATTTCTCATCCAGAAAGCACCTGAAATCATTTTTGTTCACCTTATATATTTTCATCAAAAAAAGGACTGGAGACACTTTATTGTTTCAAGCGCAAAAAATGAAAGCAGTATTACGAAAGAACCATCTTGAGTATATACTGATGTATATATTTGAACTAACTTCAGCAAAGGATATGTTGCTAGTATGTACCATAGCACTGCCTACCAAACAAACAGGACAGACAAGGTACATATATCTTTTTTTTTTTTTATAAAGCAATAATCCAATTTTCAATCGATATTGATATATCCTGTAAATCCAGTATTAATATCACAAGGGCTGTGAAATAAATGAATTTTACCTTGACACCGTTTTTAAAAGATCGACAGATGATGAAAGCAGTCTACTAACTGAACTTTTTGTTAAACCAATGAAAAAGAGATTCTTATTTCATTTCTATGGCAACAAACACACCAATAACCTTGATAAGGTAACATTTAGAAAAAATTGAAATAAATTTATTGGACCGCTTAGGAAGCCAAAAGGGTTTATGAAATTATGCATGATCACCCATCCAAAATGTCAATAAATTTTTCTAAAGCCTTGCTGTAGTCCTAAAAACCCTCCTAGCCTGAATTTTTAAAAGAAGTAAGAGGAGCTTAAAGTGTATTTTTTCACCCTTACTACCAAATTTAATCGCTAAAATTTTAGGAAATTCAAAATTTTTGGACAAGGTATTTTGATTCTGTTAATGCTTTGTTTAATATTCAGATATATTTTTTCTGATAATTTTTGGCTGTCAACTGAAATTAATTTTAAATTGAGTTGAATTGCCACCAAAATTCTAAAATTTGAAAATTTGAAAATTTGAAAATGACTTCAAAATATTTTAAATCTCTAAATTCATCTACTGTCTATCAAGTAAATTTTATTTTTAAGATAACTTGGCATATTTGTATATTTACTTGAATACAAAAAATGCTAAAAAATGCTAAAAACTGAGGATAAGGTAAATACTTTATTAAAAAAATTTTTTAACTCGTAGTGTTTGGAGTGCTGTTACAAAAATCAAATTGGTTTAAAAAAGTCTTGATACATTAAAGTTTTCTTCTTTTTTTTGAGATTTTATAAGATTTAGATTTATATTTGTTATTTTGCTTTTATGAGTTCTTCTTCATTTGTTTTTGACCCACCAATGTTAATTGGCAAATACAGTTTCAGATATTTTCCAGGGAGTTTTAGTGGTTATGGAATAGGTTAAAAAGAAAATTTTGGTTTTATTGACCATAATATTTATTGATTCCTTAAAAAAAATTGGGCTGTGGTCTGTTTTTTTATAAGTTTCATAAGTTGCTAAGAGCTTTTGACGGAGCTTTTTGAAATCACCCATTCTGGTCATTTATCTCATAAAATCTTCGCAGATTTTTTCTAAAACTTTGCATGAAGTCATAAAGCTGTAATGTAAGGACACTGAATTATAGATAATGATTTTGAAAACTTCTTGCATTTATGTGCTGAGCACGAATGTCTAAATATGATCAGTTTAGGACTAAATGCAACATTTTTGAGATTTTAATGAAATCTACTCGTTACTTGTTAATTTTTCATGTAATCAAAAAACTAGAACTACAATTTAGACATTAGGAAATGGAAGGGGAGTATTTAGAGATTTTTTTTTTTTTTTTTTTAATTTAAGGCTTTTAAAAGCCATAGATCTTGATTGATTTGTTTTTTAATTTTTGGGAGTTTATTAGACACTAGAGATTTTTTTGTTGGATTCCATCACCATTGAGAAATTTTTTGAATTTAAATTTCATGTTAAACTTGAAGAGTTTCTTACAATTAAGTTCTCTTTTTCTTAAAAATAAAATTCCTAAGAGTTTTTTTATCTTTTGTTCTTATTTGGTGTGTTGAGCTATATATATATATATATTTTTAAGTCAGGTAAACTTTATATAATATTTTGCAAGGTTTTACCAAGGTTCAATCAATAAATATTAAATATAAATAAATTAATATAAATAAGTAAATATCATTAAATATTTACTTCTTTTCTTTTGAGCAAATATTAAGGCCCCAAAATTTGTTTGCTGGTTGAATAGGAAAATTTTTTACAGATTTTTACAGATTGAGTTATTTAATTTCATGAGTGATTTTTTTTGTATAAGTTACAATAAGATGATTATTTATGAATTAATAGGAGCTAGATCCATAAGAAGGTTTCGTATCCAAGGCTATAAACCATTTTCTAGCATTTTGAATTTTTCGTTCTCTGTAATAAATGATTTTTTTTGCGGTTTATTTATGTTTATTTCTTAACCCTTTCACGAATGCAATAAAAACGTGCACTGAAATGCAAATCAGCAATTTTGATTCGTTTGTAATAAAAAATGAAGTAATCATTAGTTTTTAAGAACAACATTTTTTTTGTTACAGAGTAGGTTTGTAGAAAATTATGACTTTCAAGGTCAAGTGATCAAAAAATTTAGCTCAAACTGGGAGAACAGATGGAAAATGTCTTTCAGTTAGGTGAGTGTTATCCTCCCCTAGCATCACACTCATTGGTTGAGACACCTGTGGTGTAAGAGAAAACATCAATTTTATCTTATCTGTCGATAAGATAATTTAAAAACATCATACAGCTACACGTATGCTTTTGATAAACATGTGAATTAAAGGATAAACAATAAGGCTAGCTTTTTGTACTATTGGTCACTTTTTTTTGTAACCTTATAGATTGGATCCTGTGTATCTGCTGATTTACACTGTCTTCACCATCCATATGCAAGTTATAACACTGATAATTTCATAATGGGGTTTCTATCATGGTTTGCTTTACCAGTATCCACCATGACAGGGTTGTGATTAGTGGAAAGCATAAATACAGCTTTGGGTTTGTTTCCTGACTTGTATTTACTGGCCCGGTACATACAGGTGTCATTGGTTGTTTGGTAAAAGGACCCTTTCTCCAACATAACATTAGCAATATTTTTGGAGTAATTTCTGCAGTTTGTTTTTGTAGTGCCACACAGTTATGTCTGAGCATTTCAAGTAAAAAACTTGCTAGGCTTGGGCTAGTATAATAATTGTCTGTGTATAACATATGACCTTTGTTGAGAGAAGGGTCCAGCTCTACCGGTATTCGCTCTGTAGAAGGCATTATATTTATGCTCGTCACCCTCAGAAAAGAACACACCTTTTCCACAATAAACAGGTAACTCAAGTGTTATTCCATCAGATGTTTTTAGCTCATACAGTTTTGTCCCAAAGCAAGAACATTTTGGTGTATCGGCGGAAATGTCAATGTTGTTGAAATGCAGAAATTTTAGAATAACTTTGAATCAATGCCTTGATATTACTTTAGAAAATATATGGGTATGGTAAACTTTATCAACTGACCAATAAGAACCAATATTTAGTTTATGGATATTATCTGTCAAAATTATTAGACCAATAAACACTTTTATCACATTCACAGTAACTTTTTCCATAAATAACCTTCCATTTCATTGAATTTGAAGGATTTATCATTCATTTCTTCATCAGCTTGCTCAATTGGTTCTCAATTTAGATCCAGGTCTTGAGCCACAGTGCTCCTCCCATGCCAAGCACAACGTTGAACTCCATGACCACATGACCATGTAGAATGATTGTCCAACGAGATATTTTTACATATTTTTAAGCATTGTGATTTTTGAAAAATAATTGCTGATTAAAAGAAAGCTTTGAGTACACTGATTGACATATAAGGTTTTGAGGTAAATGCTGAGTGATTTAATAAAGGATTTGAAGAAAATGTCAACTAATTAAAAGGAAATTTTGCTGAAAGTAGTTTCTGATAAAAGTGATGTTCTGGGAAAGGTACTAAGAAGAGTTGGAATAAAATTTGGTTAATTACAATAATTTTTGGAAGAAAATCCTGATTGATTGAGTGAATATTTTAAAATAATTTCCTTGGTCTCAAAGTAAAATTTTGAGAAAAAAGGTTGGAGGAAAACACTGATCAAAATAGGTTTTGAGGGATATTGATGATCGAAATTGTCTTTTGAAGGAATCATAAACTTTTATAAGGATACTGAATGATTGATTGAAATAAGATTTAAGAAAATTTGGATGATTATTTTTGAGGACAATTCTGGCTCATTAACATTAAATGATGCAGAAAATACTTTCTGATGTAAGTAAGATTTTGATGAGAATGTTGCTTAACTAAATAATGAATCTTTTTCTCTTGTAATTATGATATTAAATTTTAGAACTATATATTTTGATTATGTTTTCCTGTAGTCTATTTGTCACTAACGGTTGTTTATGAAAAAGAAAAAATGGTGTTCACATATTTTTTCCTGGTCTAAACATATTATAGAAAGCTATAGAAATAGAACCAAATTTAAGCTCTGGTTTATTTTTTCTGTCTTTTTGAATGGATATACTAAAATTTCATCCTTTTCTTCTAGAATCAATCCCTTGTCAAAGTGTTTTTAAAACAAGATTTTTACTTTAAAAAAGTTATGGAGATATTAAATTTGATTGGTTTTCTGATTACCTCTTCAACCCAAGTTGTTACATAGGATGGAAAAAGTTCTAAAAATCTTACCTGACCTTTGGAGTACCACAAGGATCAATTTTAGGTCCTCTAATCTTTATTATATTTTTCAGTGATTATGTTGACCAAAATTCCATTGTAGTTGAATAAACTAATGGCATGGTCATGTATTTTGTTGGAAAAAATATTCCAGATTTAGATAAATTATTAAGAGAAGATAATGATCTGATAGCAATGTGGTTCTCTGATAATGAACTCCTTTTATATACAAAGGAGGGAAAAACAGAAATATTAACATTTGGTACTGCTAAGATGTGTTTTGTAATAATAAAAAAATTAACAATACAAAAGAATATAAATACCTCAGCATGTCATGTCTCAACATGACTAGTTCTTGAGATACTGTCAAATCAATGACAACAGGTAAATATTTAAAAAATTATAACATAGAGACTTTGGTATTGAAGAACATAAACAACTAATTTTTACATCAATTTCTACATCTTCATTATCAAAAGCCTCCATGACTAGAATCAATATCACTTCCATCGTCATTGAGTACATGATTAAAAGCATCTTGCAAGGACAAACTGTGTCTACTCAACTTTTATGTAAGTAAAATTTCCTAGTCCCATATAAGACTGGGTTGCGCACGCTTTCACTTTGAAGGTGATTTTCGACCTGTAAAGGTTTAGGATGTCAAGCATTCTATATTTTTTTCTTCCAAGACTATATAAAAATTAATTTCCGCCAGGTATTTTCAGAAATCAAGATATTATTATTTTCACACATAAATTTTAGCATACCAAAAAATGGGCCAATAGTTTTACCATGAAAATTTCATGAAATATATATCAATATTTTTAACATGTATTTAAGTGTGATTGTCGATGAAAAAAAATATCCGTCATTATTTACTGGAAAATTTCAGCGTCAAAGAAAGAGAACAAGCGTAAATGTGGACATGCTCATGTTTAATCAAAGAATTTAAAAATAGTTTTATTAACAGAATTGACAAGGCTCATTTGAGAGATACAATTAAGGGAAAAACATGAAAAAGATAATTTTTTTGCTAAAAAACAAAGGCGATAAATTAAACAGAGAAGCGGCTACGACTCTATTTTTTTTTGATTGAACTTTAGATTTCAACATACCAACCTGTGCAGAAACTAGATTGGGACATATTGATCACGTGGCTATTGGAAAAGAGCTGGATGACTCATTGAAAAAGCGATAATTCTATGTCAAATATATGCCTGAATATCAGTATAAGATTTGTAAATATGGTAGCGAAAATGGTCCAGCTGCTGCTGTCTGTAAATTCAAGAGTCGATTTCCTAAGCTAAATGAAAGCACGGTTCGAAGATTGAGGCAAAAATACCAATCCGAGCTCACGAGATCAAAGTAAAAAGACACTAGCCTAAAACCACGAATCCCAAAGGAACCGACAGGACGACCACTTCTACTTGGCAAAAAGATCGACGTTATGGCTCAGGAATATATCAATGCATCACGCAATAGCGCCTTTAAGGAGGCACAGCTGCTGTTCACTTATTATATTGTGTCAAAGGTGGATAATTACAACATCCCAGCTTCCTTGATCACCAACATAGATCAAACACCGACAAAATATGTACCTGTCAGCCGATCAACTTTGGCAAAGAAGAATTCCAGAGCTGTCGTAATTAGCGGTAGCCACTTTCTCTATTATCTTTAGTGGAAAGTTTTTACTGATACAGCTCATTTATGGTTGAAAAACCACAAAATCTTTGCCCAGATTCAAATTTCCCAACAATTTTTCGTTAAGTGTCAACGAGACCCACTATAGCAAAGAAAAAGAATCATGGAAGTTAATCGAAGAAATCTTATATGACGTATTTACTTTATACCAATGTATTGACTCAATTTATTAAAAGTAATGGAATCGCGAAACCCTGATATAAAATAAACTCATGCAAAGGTGACTAAAACCCTATATTGCTCTTATTCAGTTACTGTTATCAACATATCTGCAATGAATGAGCTAAATTGTTTATAAAACGCTGGTTATTCTGCTGCGATTCAAGTAGAACATGTAAAAACTAAGGATGTGAAGTAGACAAAAATTAACAAGAATAAAATATGGCGAGTAAATTAATAATACTTACTAATACATTTTTCCAATTTAAAAATTGAAATATAGCATTGACGCTAACATTTGCAGTGCAATTCCAAAAATTTTTACTGGTCACTGGTTTTTAAGAACAGTTTTTACATCCTGATATGCAGGGGATGATATGCAGGGGATGATATGCAGCGAAAATAAATCCCTAAAAATTATGTCTCACATAGCCTTATATCTATGGGTCACACATGTTTACACAAAAGAAAATAATGGTCATCACCAAGCTTAATGTCTGTTATTCTTGCTAACATGGGTTAAACAAAAAGTTCAAAAATATTGTCTGCTCTCATATGGAAGTTGCATAGATTTAGTGAATGATATTTAATAAAAAGTCAAGTCAAAAATCCTTGTTTAAGACTTCGAGTTATCTCGGTTTTTCAGAAGGTAAGGTTTTTTGTACCGTTGTTCATTTCATTTACTACCAAGAAGACCAGTTGGAGAATCAACTAGTTAAGTTAATGACTGAGATATGGCAAATTTGTAAGTGTTGATACCAGAAAAGCTAGTAGCTCTAGAGAAAGGTAGCCAGTTAGTTTGATGGACATTGAGGTTGAAGATATGTGCAGATGGGTGAATTATGAGAGCCTTTTCAATATTTAGAATAAGAACAGTGTAAGAAGAAAAGATAACTGGTCGACTGTAGAAAAAATAGGAGTGAACAAATGTATGATTCATCAGGGTTTTCAAAAGCGATTTAGTGAGCTTCAGGCAGGTTGACAAAGATTCCAAAGCCATGCATTTGAAAAGATGAGTCCTTGCGATCGATAGGAAGGTAACTGGGTACTATAAAGTCAAACAAAAATATAGAAGGATCAACATTTTGTTTCACAAATTTAAAAGATGTCAGATGATGAACTAGAGAGAAAAAATTCTACATGAGAAAGATTACTGTGAAGAAAAATGTTGGTGAACGAAAGAGATAAAGGTTTGGGTAATGGTTCACGGCCTCATCCAGGTTTACTAATAATTTTCATCATAAAACAATGGGTTTAAAAGAAGTCCGACTGCCTTGTTTGAATAGCTTGTTCAGAAAGTGAGAACAGTCTATTATTTTTTCTATCAATTATTAACTTTTTGCTTTAGCAAAAGCAGTGCTCTGGCTTCTAAAAAGTGGGCTGTTACAGATGCAGAGTTACCTTCCAAGCACGACTTGGTACTACATTTCATTACAATTGCAACATTGTTTAACAACTGTTGATGGAGGAGCCTCTCTAAGTTGCCGTCAAAGAGTTTGAGCTCCTTTCTACCACTCTGCAATGTACCAATCATGAAATTACTATCTTGGTATCCTCAACACTGACAACTAACAAACATTAAACCAATATGAACATCCTTTACTCATCAGACAAACAAAGGCAGTAGGAAAACCGGTATTTGTTGCCTGAGAGCAGATATAACAATGCAGGCAGCACTACATTTAGACCAATAGAAGGGTTACAAAACCTAATGGTATACTTTAATTATCCTTGAAGATAATTGTTGGTTGACCAACCAAGACACCAACTTTAGGAAGATAATTACCTAAGGCTGAAGAGGTCTTCTTCCCCATATTATGTCTCGAGTGTATTTTATTAAAGAAAGTCAGTTAGCTACTGATTGTATATTTTCTTTCTGTGCTTGTAACACTTTTTCTAATGCTTTGATAGTTATTTTTATTTAAAAACTTATATCTAAATATTTTTTTGCTTTGAGATTTAAAAAATAGAATTACATCTTGTTCCCAGGCAATAAAAAAATAATATTTACCTAAAATTATTTACTTTATAATTCTGTTTTTATGTAGCTTACGGAAAGCGATACTTTAAACTGACTTTTTAAAAATCTATATAAAAACCTCTGATAAAAATCTTTTAATCCATAAGTTTGACTTAAAATGCTTTAATCAAATTCTCATTAATGTTTGCAAATTAGACGACAAATGATTTAAAACATAACATCCCACCTGAAATTAAATTGATAGGTTTGATTTTACAATGGTATTGCATTTAATACTAAAATATTGTTCTCTGCAAAGAAATGCCAAATTTGTTACATATTACGCATGGGATATTGACCATAGAATAATTTCATTACAAATTATGAGTCTATAAGAATCGTTTGTAAAATTAAAATTCTCTTCTTTTTATGTTATAGCCTGAATGGTATCTTACTCAGGTGATAAATTGGATCCGTGATCATGTTAGCTTTTTGAAAACATTTATCCAATCAATTGTTGTGCAAAGCAATGAATCGTTTGACATTCAAGTAAGTTTAAGTTCATAATTCTTTTCTCTTTAATCATTTTTCTTTTGACATATTATCACTAAGAAAAATTAAGCAAGATCGTTTTTAACTGTTATGAAGCCATTAATTCTTCGGTCAAATTTTTCTCGTTTTAGTTTATAGGATAACATTTGTTCTATTTATTTTACCCATTTTTACAAAGTTCTAGCATAGAATTAGCAATACAACAGAATAAATTAAAAACATGTATTATTTTAAGATTTACATATGTGATCATATCGAATGTTTTTATTATGCAATAATTTTATGCTCTGCACATGTGTATGTTTCTTAAAATATTTTTGCTCAAAATCATTGTACATGTTTTTATTTTATTTTTTTATTTTATTTTAGGTTCTAACATATATTATGTAAATAAGCAGTTTAATACATTAATACATATAATCTTTACTTTTTTAGCTTGCGGCAACAAAAAATTAAGAAAAACGAGAACTATATTTCAATACAAAGAACCCACTTTAAATATACTGTGAAAATAAATTATATGCCTAAAATAACCAATTTTTCAAAGAAAAAAAATTTGCTATTATTAAAAATTTATACTTTTTTTAATATATTTTTGTATTGATTATAAATAAATATGAAGTGCTGAGGTAGTGTTCCAGGTTTTAACAAATATTTACAATTATTTATGATTTCAGTCTCATATTTGGATTTTGTTTCATCAATTAATTGATTGGTGAGAAATTCTAATACTTCATCCTCAAACACATCCTTCGGATTTTCGGTTGCAATTAGCAGTAGAATTTTGAGTGTTGTCTGTGACAATTTGTTTTGCAGACAATATTTCACAGTTTTTAATTTTGAGAACATTCTCTCGACACAAGCTGCACTCGTCGGAAATGTCATCGGTAGATGCAAAAGTGACTTACTATATGAAAAATTCCCTTTTTCTGGCTCGTCATTACCATGTGTTTCATAGATATATTAGTTTCAACTAATAATTTTTGAATAGTTTAAATTATGAACTGCATGGGCCACTCTACGAAAGGGGAAGTTTTAGAAAGAGTAGTTGATGGATGCTTTAGATCCTACTTGTTTTACATAAAAATATTCTCTATCATTGGGAGTTTCAAAGTCATTTGCGATTGGGAATACCTCGTTATATGCGATGCCATCAGACTGGCTAACACCCTGCATGTATTGTCAGTCATTTTTCAGTCTAAATTTTTTTTTTTCGACTTTATAGTTATCTTTTTATGTATTTTTTTTTCATAAAATTAAACTGTTTTATATATATATATATATATATATTTGAGGACCTTTTATGGCAATTGCCCTCAGGGGGAAATAGCAATCTATAATATCTATAACATAATTATTTTAGGCAGCCAATCATTTTTAACATTTTGCAAGCTTATACAAATATACGGGTATTTTTAACCAATACAATTTTAATTTTTCTCAAAGAATTTCAATTTGTGTATAAACCAGAATTTTGGCACACCCTGTACGTTATGCAATGAATCCTAGGATTTTTTTTTGCGGAAATGATTGGTATAAGGTTAGATTTATCAGATAATTTAATAATTTAGAGTGAATTCTGTATGAGTCTGATGAAATTATGTGAACATAAACTTGCTTGTTCATTTGAAGAATCCATTGGTAATGATACACAAATTGCTCATTTAATTGATGAAGTGTTGTTATTTGAGAAAGAATTAAAATTATACTTTGAAAATTGCAGCAGCGAACGTGGATGTTTAAAGGTTTTGCTCATGGAACAAAATCTAGATCGTTGGGTTGAGCTAGAGAAAAAACGTGAGTGATGTTTAAATACCATGAATTTCTTAATCTCTTGATCTAATGCAATGGCATCTGACAGCTATAATTCTTCTACAAGATTAGTTTTTAATCATCTAAAGCTTGTATTCACCACAAGATCCTATTGCAACACATATTTCATTATGATATATTTGGGAATGCTCTTTAGGCCATTTTAAACTTATTTTATATAAATGTTATTCTCTTCTTTAATATTACAAGTAATTCCTTGATCTTTGGAGAATTTTAGATAGATGCGCAATATTTACGTACAACAAAATTTAGAGAAAAATTGAAAATATAAGAATCTATGAAATATAATATTAATAATATTCATATATTTTAACTAATTTACTATTGAATAAGATATGTGCTCAACATGATATTACAACTAATGTATTTCATGTGTTCTGCATTATAATGTAATTGTCATGGGAAATTACATCTCGAAAACGTTTTTCATGAAATTCTGTGTATTGTATGGATTTAATATTTCTGAATTTTCTGAATTTCTGAATTTCTGAATTTCTGTAGCTAAATACCGAAGTTACTAGTATAAAGTTACTTAGTGCAGTAACCATCTGTCACTCTGCCACTCTGTTACTCTGCCTCATTTCACAGACAATTAGTCAGCATATTGAAGTACAGATCCTAAGCAATAAATATCTACTTCTTTACTGCTTCAGGGATCAGACTCGTATAGCATTAAAAAGACATATTAATTGTATAGGAATTTCAAAAGCGGGTAATTAAAAGCATCTCTGTAGAGAATCTTTACATAACATGACAATGCAAATTATTAAAAATGCTAATTCAAGTTGAGTTTTAAACAGAAGATTTTAAAAAGAAAAATTTATCAGTCTAAAAAATGTACTCAAACCAAGAATTTTAGGTTTCTTCTGAAATACAATACCATTGTCATCATCATCATCTTCTTCTTCTTCTTCTTCTTCTTCTTCTTCTTCTTCTTCTTCTTCTTCTTCTTCTTCTTCTTCTTCTTCGTGATCATTATCTGGTCCTTTTATTGCAGGGGCACACATGAGAGTTAGTATTCACCCCTTTAATCTAGTGGTATTTGCAATGTTCCGCAGAATGGATCATGGTTAAAGAAGCTAAAATTTTTAAGTTTTCATTTTCATTTCTATGATAAAATCAAAATTTATTTTTTTCGCAGTTGCAATCGATTCTATATCTGACTTGTTGAGTAGCGATAACAACACTGCATGGGAAGCAAGCTTAAATGATGTTTCTGTTGTGCAAGAAAAGAATATAATGTTTTTTGTACCTCAATGTGTGGAGGACTTTATGACACTGTTGATGAACATGACAGGTACTATCTGTTTCTATTAATGTCTAAATTTAACAACAATATATATGTGTCGCTCATTAATGTATGTAAACTTAGTTACTCAGTTTTAAGACCTGTTAGTGGTGTAGTTGTCCTTGAATATAATTTAATATTTTAAGAAAAGATTCTTGTGAATCACTAGAATTAATTCTAAAATCTGTACTTCACAGTTAACAATACCAATAAAATAATGTCAATTGATATTTCGATCTTTAATCAATTCTTTGACTTATGGTATGGAGAAGTATTAACAGTCACTATCCTTATTTAAACGAACAACTGATTTAAATATTAACATACGATAATAACGTATCACACAAAAATAATATTGAAAGTTTGATGTTCAATAGTTGGTTTATTTTGCAGAACAAGTTAAAATAACAATTATAATACTTATTTCTAGATCGACACAAGTCATTGAATGATACCGTTGCTGAAGGGAAGTTTTTCACTTTACTTGTGCAAATTATCCATTATTTTATTACAGAGATGAAAAATGTAGCCTCTGTTGAGGTATTACAGCCAGAGTCAAAACACTATTGTGCTATACTTAATGGTGCGTTCTATATTCAACATGTTTTACAGGATTGGAGTTCAGATATGGTAAGACTGATTACTAGTTCTCACCAGAAGTAAAGCATAGTTTTCATAAACTGTTTTTTTTTCAAACCACTCATTTTAGTCTTTTATTCACTGAGAAACCCTCAGCCATTTTGAATCAAAAGCCATGTCTAATAAGATTCTGAAAATTATATTTCTAAACTTTTCTTTCCAATGAAATATATAAGATTAGGTAATATTTTTAATGACTTGAGCAAATAATTTCAAGCAGGCAATTTAGTGGTAAAAAAGGAATTTTGTTATTCATATCAAAGAAGCTGCGAAATTTACACTAAACTCAGTTTTTTTTCATTTATTAAACTTTGTTCAGAAGGCTGTAAACCACAATTATATGAGATAGGTTTACTTGAACAAGAAAGAGAAAACTTCATAAGTATTTTTTATTCCATTTTTCTAAGAAAACTGATTGTTTAATCAGTATTATGACTGTTTCAAATAATATTTTCCCAAATATTGCTAATTATTAAAATCAAATATTTTCAATTCTGTTCATAATGACATGGATGTATATTGTAGGCTTGTTTGAATATTAACTAAATGTTCCTAATTTCAAAATTAGTTAAAAACCACCTGTCAGGTTAAATTTGCTAAATAAAAATTGTTTTTTAATAAATTTGTAATAAAATTATATGAAAAGTAAATAATAGAGAAGTAAAAGAGTTGTTTTTAGGTGGCGGTTTTGTTCCAAACCTGCAAAAGAGAGCAGAAACTGTGTGGTTCTGACTGAAA
>JAUZNK010041077.1:0-17178 GCA_035046665.1 Euphysa ruthae
AAGTATATATGTATATAGGTACGTATGTATATATGTAGATATGTACGTATGTGCGTAAGTACGTATGTATATATGTATGTATGATTTAGTTTTGTCAGAAAATTTTGGTTTTTGAATAAGCGTAGCATAAAAAATGTTGGGTTTTGAATAAGGGCCGCTGTGTTTAATCAAGTGTTTACGTTATTTAAATATTAAAATACTATTTTATCATATCCAAATATTTTATTTCATCAATAATCAACTTATATAAAGCTTTTTGTTCATTGTTCATTGATCGTTGTTAAAAACGCATAGATAAAAATATATATTACTTCACTGGTCATTTTATTGTATTATGATCATACTCATATTTATACATAACATATTGCAGGAAAGTGGATTGGAGCATAGAAGTAAACAAAATGATAGCTTCCATTCAAAGCCGGAGGAGGAGGCACAGAATTTCAACAGGTATAATGATTTCAATTTTTTATTTTATTTTAGTTATTGTGTTGCAAATCAAAATGCATGGTGCATGGTGCATGAAGGGTGCACCTCTATGCTCCTGGAATTTTTTGGCTTATTTTACCCAACTCTGTTTAAATATTAATCTAACAGGTATTTTTTTATTACCGGTGTTATTCTTTTTGGATTCATAATTGTTAGAAAATGTTATCCTACTGGTCTGAGATTGACCAAATTTAGCTAATCTGAACATCTTATTTTGAAACATTGGAATTTCAAACAGCTTTTCTTGTACGTTTTTGAGAATGGTGTTATAAGGTTAAAATGAGCAGTAGTAAATGTTTTCTTTTAAATTTCCCAGGTGTCTTAGTGCTTATCAGTGTTTAGACCGTTTATTGGTGGTTATTCGCGAAATTCAAAACCTTAAATTTCATAATTTGCAAAAATGCACAATAAACCAAAACAAGGCTTCTTTTCAAACTATAACCTATCAGTTTGCCTTCATTCACAAAATTTATGTAGAAATATTTTGAGGGGGTTAATTTTTTTGTTTAGGAGTTTAATTTTTGGGGCATTTAGCATGTATTTAATTTTTGATGTCACGGGTTCGCCTTGAGTAGATGAAATTTTGCAAATGCACATTAAAAATGAAATTTGAAAAATTACTTCTAGAAACTGCAATTTGAAATTAACTATTTTTGGAGCAAAATCCATTATCGTGACATCAGCTAGGTTTTGTTTGTGGTTTTAGTAATCTTTCTCTTAATTCAACAATAAACATACCAGCTAAGTCAAGTGCTGTATTTGAGATCATAACATTTTCTGACCCAGTAAATTTATTGGTAGTAAAGAAATATCTTAAATCCCTTCTAATATCGACTAATTTCTGTGCATCTTGAAGCATCACCATTATCTCATTTCTGTTTGGAGAAATTTTTTTTCTGGTACGCATTGCTCCTACATTAAAATATTTTATCTCCCTCTTGTAAACTTATTTCAAAGGACTGTGCGAAGTAGCTTACATATCTCTTGTTATATCTCTTCTCATATTTACCTTTGAGCCAACATAGCATTTTTGATATTATCATTGCAATGAACAGAATAGTTGTCTAAAACATAAATTTCAAAGTTCTTGCATGAGATGATTTAGCTTTGTGATTTCTCAAATGCTTGATGGTTTCTGGCATATTTTTTTCCTGACAGGAGCCCTATTCTACCCACTTGAAAAAGGTTTGTTTTTGTACCTTTTCATTTGGAAAATTCTTATAATTCTCTGAAATAAACACTTGCAAAGGAGGGTCTGTTAACACCCACTTTATTGAAATGTGCCCCAGTCAGTTATCCAGTATTTATTACTACATCAATTTTTATTACATGGGTATAGGGGGTAGATTTATTAGTGTATATACGCCATGTATCTTTTTTTTTTAATTCTTTTTTTAGTTTATACTGGTGACAGCATAATGTTGCATAAATTCTTTATACTTGTTTTGCTGACCTGTTATTTTATCAAAAATTGCTTATTGATCGATTGTATTTTTCTTAGTTTTTCAGGGAACAAATGGGAAAATGGAAATGACAGCTCAGGTTAGAGATTGTCTTTCATTGTATTATACATTATTTTGTTGTTTTAGCTATAAAACAAGAATCTGTGCCTAGTGTAGGCATGTAGTATCAGGAAAATCAAATACGAAGACGGGAATTATTTACTTTCATTGTTTTTTTGTAAATTTTCATGTAAATAAACGGGGCATGCAATTCAATTAATGCCCTTTCACCTTCTAACTAAGAATTTCAAGCTAATTATTTGAAGAGGATTTTCAGATGTCGTCTTTTTCTAACCATATGCACTTCATTCGGTGTTGTTGATAAGCTAACCTATCTAAGGTCCTATAGCCTGCATTTATGGATTTTTTAACTTGGTCATGTCAATGGCAGACTTTATTGGTCACAATGGGAAGGAGAAAGCATTACACTAATTTAATATTTCGTTGCTCTGATTTTAAAAGTGGAAATTTATATATTATTGTAATTTTTTTTATAAGCATACACTTTATAAGCATATAAAGGCTGAAAATCCTTAAAATCTAAGCATGGCTTAAGCATATTTCCGAGGCTGGGTTAAGATGAGGAATAGATTTTCTATAAAATATTTTTATCAAGCAAAAAAACTGTCCAACATATCAAAAATGTTCCTATCTCCTTTATTCTCCTTGACCATTTCAGCTGTGAGTGTGCTCTCTTCCGGAGTGGTACCTTCTTCATGAACCTTTGCTACCTTTTGCAATGGTTGGTTTAATGTTTGAGTAACAGGATCGCATAATGATGGTGGTGGGAGAAAATACTCAGGCAAATCTTTTGGTTTAATTAGATGATCTTCATTTCCATTTACTGTGATAAGACAACTAAATTTTGTCCAGCAACTTTTTCTCACGTTACCATATTTTGGTTTTGATGATTTTTCCCAAGCTTTACCTGCCTATTCAGTGATCAATATCCGTCTTTCCTTTGCAGTGAATGACTTTCCGTCATACTATTTTTCTGTGTTTTTCTCAATGTCAAGCCATTCTGTCTGTTGAGTTGAAATTAGCTGTTTGAGAACTTAACCAGCATCGACCGGTTGCCACAAATCAGTGGCATCTTTTAATCCATACCAGCAAACTCCATTAAGATCAGCAATTTTCTCTTTAAACTGACTGCTGGCTACTCAATTTGTCAACTAACAGAAGAAATCGATCCAAATGTTCTTCTTCAATGAAGTTCTTCAAACTAGAATCAATCCATTTCTCACAAACTTCACCGTCAACCCATGCATTTCTTTGAAAGAACATAAATACCTTGGTGCCACGCTAGCTTTTCGTCCATTGTTACTCTGCCTTTTCCACGGAAAATAATTCCTAACTTCGGTTGATTTCTCTCTGGTCGAAACATAACCTGCAGCGTGCATTGGCGTTTGTCAAGACCACTTCTTGGTTGTGATATCCATGTGTTGTGATATTTGTCGTCCTTCTCGACAAACTCATAGAGTTGACAACAAATGGCAGCGGGATTGGTCGTCACTAAGCGTTTGTTTAGGCAGGAAACTGCCCCACTTGCTGTCATAGGTAACAGACAAGGGTATAATACATATTTCTCTGTAGGTTGTGTGCCACTTCTGAAGCTCTAGGATTTTGGCAGATTTTGGTTGTTTTTTTTCTCTTTGTTTTGTTCGCATTCGAATTTTGTATTCGTGTATAAATCTGACAACTACATGGGCACCAATAGTAATTGCCTCATCATCTTGTTGCTTGCGGTACAAAGTATGACCAAAGTACAGCCATTAGAAATCCACACGATGTCTTCTCGAGCATGCCTTTTTAAACTTGTTCCAAAGTGCAGGGTAAAGGCGATCGTATTTTCTAGATTTTCGACCTTTCTTAAGATTTTTTCTGTGGTTATCTGCTGCGTCTTTGATAATTTCAGATTGTTTCCTGACATACCTTGACACTTGACTTTGATCTACATTAAATTTATCAGACACAGATTCTTGCATTGCATCATCTTCATCTAAGGCATTTATTACCTTTGTTTTAAACGCTGCAGTACATTTGACTCTTTTCTTTCCAGCTCTTTTCTTACCACCACAAGCCATGGCTTATTTTGAGACAACCTTGTTGATTAGGTCATCAACAGCGTTTTTTACATGTACTTTTACAAGATGGTCAGAAGCCTTTGGCTTTTTTGCTTTAAAGTTACTGTAATTGTTCTTTTCATTTATCTGCAAATCGTTGCCATGAATGCATTTCAGATGTACTAACAAACCTTGATTGTTTACAAACTTCTTAACACAATGTGGACAATTCACATTTCGCTCTTCGATTTTGGAAAATTTAGGTAATTCTATGTCTGAAGACTGACCACAGTGCATAACAGTTTTTTTAACACCCAAATGTCCCAAGGGTAACCTGCTTCTTTTTGTCAAAGTTACTACTTCTCTTCATTTTCTTAGTAAGGCTAAAATTAAATTACAGTACTGTAGTTAACAAACACACAACAACTCCTATTTAACACTGTAACAGACTTTTGTTGACTGGAATAATTCGAAACATTTTAATGCAATGTCTTCATTTGATTTTAAATATTTATGGACGGTTTCTATACGCATTTTCATCAAAGAATTACTAATCTTTGAAGAATGACAGCTACTATGAAGACAATCACTAAATTTTCAAACTGAAAAATAAGCATGGTAAAAGCATTAAATTAGGCTGAAACTAGAAAAAAAATAAGCATGTTGAGGCTGGGCTCAAAATACACCAAACAAAAAAGGTGTAGCTGAAATGAAATTGTTCTTATGTTTTAGGTGGTTTTAACAGTGCTAGTGGATTTGTAAGTAGATACATTTATGTATATATATAATAATGATAATCTAACAATATAATATATATTTACAACTATAATATTATATATTTACAAATTCATATATATTTACAAATTCATGGTAGTTGAGTTTTCAGACAACAGTCTTCTAGCATGTTTATTATTTTGAATGATTAGAGTCAGGTTGTGAATTTCTTTTTTTTTTTCAAACTTTTTATGTGGTAAGCATAGATTCTACATTAAAATTTGTATCAAATTCATTGGTTCATGCAGCATTCTCAGTGTTCAGGAATTCACATAATGCAACAGTTACCTGTATTATTTGTTTTCAAAAATTCTTCGTAAAATTATGGAAAATGATTTTGACTGATATTTATGTTTAGGTGGTACCATTGTTCTGGTACGTAAACTGGTGTGGTCAGGCATTTTAAAAATTTTATCAGTGTTACACCCAGTAAATTCTTTAGTTGCTGTTTCTTTTGTTCTGTGCTAGGTTGATGAATACTGGTCTCCAAACTATATTTCTTTGTCTGATATGTATGGTATGCTCATTTAAGCTAAATAATGCTTGTTAGTTGTCTCTGTGAGAGTACCTTGATATTAGTTTCCTGAATACTACATTTCCAACTGGTAAAAACGAGTTCAAACTTTTTGCTAACAGCTTAGAGAAGATGCTCCATCAACAGTTCCTAAATGTTGCTGTAGTTGTAGTGCCAAGTTGTCCTTGGATGGTGCCCCTGCGTTTGTATTGCTCGCTTCTTTGAGATTACAACAGTGCTTTTGCTAAGGTATAAGGTCATAAATGACAAGCAAAATAACAGAACTATCTTTTTTTATGAGTTGTTAAAACAAGTAAGTAAGATTTATTTTAATGTTGTGTTATGAAAAGTCATAGTAAACCTAAATCAAGCCCTCGCACATCACCAAAACCTCTATCTCTTTCGTTCACGAACGTTAGTGCACTTCGGAATAAAATGAAGTTATATGGTATTTCTAGTGAAGTTCTGAATATCAGTGGAAGTATTTTTTGCCAGGCAGGGAAATTAAGTTGTCCTCGTTGGCCACTCTTCAAACTGTTACTCTATAAATTATGGTGTCCTTCAAGTGTTTTGCTGTAATAATTGCGCTAATTCCATGACCATTCGAGAAATCGAGAAATATTTGAAATTACAAGTAAAAGTAAAGACATCCAACATGACTAAATTAAAAGTACAAAGAAGGCTATAAAATTCATTTGATCCTTAACAGAAACCCGAATAAGTGAACATCTAAAAACAAAAGCTATGATAAAATCTATCTGGAACTTTCCATTAGCAGAATTTAGATTTATTTCGTTAGGGCTAGACTCATTCATTTCCTCGAAATGTCTAGTTTTTGCGCAAGGAGTAACAACCTAGCAAATGGCGCAAACCAAATAAATTGTAGTTCTCAAACAAATTTTGTTGAGCCCTCAGACTCTGGGGCATGAAGTTGTCAGTTGCAAAGTTACTAACGAAAAAAAATTGTACGATTGGTGATATGATTCTGGTATTAAATTTTAATAGAAATTACTTAATAGAAATAAAGTTTATGCTTACGTGGATTTCCTTATACAACCAGCCTTTAAAGTTGTAACTGTGGACACTGAAAGGCCTGATCTGGTCATAACATAATAAAAAAACTTCGGGTTTTAGAAACAATAGAAAAATTCATACATTTTTTGGTACATACATTCATTGTGTGAAAACATTAAAAACGGTAAAGAGAAGATCTTAAGGTTGTAGTTTATTTGCGCATCTGAACGCTAATATTAATGTGGTGATCGATAATTTTAAAATATTTTTATTTTCAGAGTAACAACAACTTATATGTGACTGGTTATGGATTGACAAAAGAGATTCTTGATCAAGCATTCCCTCCTATTGGTGAGGTTGCCACTTTTTCACTTAAGTTTTCTCATTAGTTCAAATTAAATGTTTGTCGCATATTTTACCTTACTCTAAATGATCAAATAAGGCTTGGGAGCTAGAAAAACTATATCTATAGGGAATTATTTGATAACAAGCTCATTTTCTTTTGATAAAATTTAGCGTGGGTGTTTATTCAAGAATGCAGGCCTAATTGATATTAAATTTCTTTTTAAAGGTCAAATAAAGAAAATCTACTTTGAGAAAGAGAAAGGGTATGAATTTTTTTAATAACATAAATGCTATCAGTTAATAATAACTTTTTTAAGTGAGTAAACAGGGCCATGAATAGTCTAACCCTTGGGTACAGTTTTTATATCCCTATCATTTTACACGGAGAGCGATCCAATGGTTGGACCTTTGTTCTTTATCCGTTTGTAACAGGTTTTCTTAAGTTTACTTTTTGTTTTTCAAAGTGATATCTTTGAATGGATCCTTTAGTTTTCAAAGTGATATTTTTGAATTGATCCTTTAGTTTCCAAAGTGATATCTTTGAATGGATCCTTTAGTTTCCAAAGTGATATATTTGAATGGATCCTTTAGTTTCCAAAGTGATATCTTTGAATGGATCCTTTAGTTTTCAAAGTGATATCATGGATCCTTTAGTCTCCAAAGTGATATCTTTGAATGGATCCTTTAGTTTCCAAAATGATGTCTTTGAACAGATCCTTTATCCGTTTATTACTTTTTTCTAACTGTTTGTATAAAGTTAAGGATTAATGCGGCAAGTGATGTAACAGCTGTATGTTGGAAATAAGTTTTCGCCAATCGGATTTTGGTGTAAAGATACCAAATATCGACCTAAAATATTTTTCAATTTTGTCTGAGTTAATTTTTTTCTTTCTTTTTTTTGTCAATAAACTCAACTGATGTGGTAATTTCTGAAAAATTTCTTTTTAGCTTGATTTTGGAGGAAAGGAAGCCAAAAATATGCATATGTTTTTGTTTTTATATAGCTAGTGTCCAAACTCGTACTGTTTGTTAAACCTTGCTTGAAGTTAAATGACCATAAAAACCTGTATAGGCACATGCCGGAAATTTATTTTCCTTTTGCAAAGGTTCCTTCTTCAGCAAAATTTCAAAATCAACAAAATTCCTCAAATTCTCTAACAATAAAGATGAAAAATATTTTTGCGTGAAGATTGAAATTTAAAAATGTGTAATTCGCATTATAATTATATTTTTTATAATGGCATCCTTGTTTTTAGCTATGGCTATGTTACATATCAAAATCATGAAATAGCAGAGAAAGCTATTAACGAGGTTAGTATTCTGGTACGCTTGCATAACTTTATGATGGGAGTTCAGAGTTAACAAGTTTACTTCAAATGAGAAAGACTAATTCCAACAAACGTTGGAGCAATCAACTTGAATTTCACGTTAAAGGTCACTTTTAGCATGTTGACTGAATTTTAGATTTAATGTCTGCTTAACAGTTAAAAACATTGAAAATTAACATCTTGTATTTTCATTGAAATAAATGTCTCGAGTCTCGAAATAATGACGTCTTAAGCGAAAAAAAAATTGTCAAATGACACTATATAATCAAGCTTTAACTGTTAATGCTGTTATTGTTATTGTTAGACTTTTGAAATGTTTGTATCGAATTTTGATTTTCCATTTTTATATCTTCATATTAACAACAGAAATATATAACAGTTGTTTGTTTATTGTTGCCTTTTGAAACACTTCTACGCTTTATGGCGGCCATTGGCTTTCTATGGGAAAGATTTGCGGTAAATAATAAAAAAGGAAAAATGAGAAAAGATCTGTCCAAAATTTCCAGCGCTACCAATTTTGATTGGATAATTCCCGAAGGATTGAAACTATACATGAAACTTTTGAAAGCTATGCTTGCAATTTAAAAATGTATACAATTTAAGAAAGACATGAAATTTAAATAATATAAAATTATAAAAAGAAAAGTGATTTAAACAATACGTGACAAACAATTCATGCCATAGATAGATAATGCTTGCAATTTAAACAATACGTGCTATCTTTTCTTTTTTAGCTGCATGGATCCATGTTTCAGAATGTGACACTTCGTGTAATGTATGCCCGAAAACGAGTTCGTGATGACAATCGATATACGTGGCGACCAAAGGGTCCAAATCTCGGTAAGACCAACTTTCAGGAAATTGCAGTTATTGTTATCTAAAATTTTTTTGACCTCATTGCTATTGTTTAATTTTTCGTCCAGTTTGAAAAATATTTCTCTTTCCTCGATTTTCTTAAGAATTCCGACATATGTATAATAGCGCATTTTTAAACTCCTGACAAAGCCGGTGAGAGTCCTACAAATTCACGTCCGTCCGTGTGTTTTGCCGTGTGGTTGAGTGTCGTGGATTTAAAAAAAAACTCGTTATTCGATACTGATGTGTAAAAATAAGATTATTTTGGGCCTAAAAGCACAATTATTAAATTCTGAATAAAGTTACAGTATCATAGAAGGGATATTTTGATCCGTATCATGCTTTATACCTGCTGAAAATTTCTTTCAGAGTCTCCGATTTATGACCAGAAAACGACGAAAATCATTTTTTTCTTCAAAAATTTTGCTGAAATTCATCATTATTATTATTATTATGCTAGAAAATATCATTTATAACATATTAGGTATGACAATCATCTTGTATATTTTTTGGGCGAGGTAACTATGCCCAAACATGCGCTAAATTTTTCACATTTTTGTATAAGAGCTCAAAATATTTATTAGATCATGAAGTGATAAAATATTTGATATTTATGGGATTTTTAGTGGAAAGGCAAGGTATAAAATTTGTCAAAGCACTGAGATGTCATCAAGCTTTAACTTTTGCTAATTGTTCATATCTTGAGAATGGAAAGAGATTTTTAACAAAATAAAAAGCAGAGATTTTCATTTTAGAAAGAATTTCATTTGAACTAAACGCGTAAAAACGTTTGGGATCACTAAATTTAACTTAGTTTATTAATTTAGGCTTTTATAAACACTTCTCTATCATTTCAAAGTCTCTGAGAATTATTATCATGTTTTGTTTAATACTGAGGTTATTTTATTTACTCATTTCCCTTTGAGTAAAATTGACTAAATTCGTTTTGCTTATTCACTGTTGTTCAACCTACCTTCTCTTACGAAAACAGAGCATAATACAGTTCTCATCTGTCATTTCTTTCTATGAAGGCTAAGGATTCTTTTTTGGAATAGTTCAGTGTTCAAGACCTTGACTGGACTAGCACAACAGAGTCATTTGTAATTGTATTGATATTTTAGATGAGCCGGCAACCAATAAATCTGACAAACCTGCTGAAGAAAATCTAGCCACCGAAGGAAGATCACGCTTACCTCGCCTATGTGATCTTTCACCTACCAAAGCAAAGCCTGAAGTGAAGCGAAAGAAACGTGAATTGGTTACTTATAACGAGGACTTTGAGTTCTGAAAAATTTTAAGCGATTGAAGTGCTAAATTTCAACGGCTGTTTAAAGATCAAAAATTAAAGTGATAATGCTGCACTCTACTACTTTGATCTGGGAAATTTCATTGTGCATAAATACATGATACTTTGATTTGGGAAGTTTATTTGTGCATAAATACATGGTAAATTCCCGTAAATAATAGGACTTGATACCAAGTTTATGATTCCCTAAATTTAACACGTCTTATCAACGAATAATTTTGCTTGAGACTAGATATTTCTATCTAAGAATTTTGCAGTTTTTTGTTCATAATGGGAGGAGAACGTGATCTTTTTTTTCTTGTTTTAAAAACCTTAAGTTAACAATCTCCGTTCTGGTACCCTGACCATGTTCTATTGCAACGATTTTTATTTGTTTTTTTGCAACGTGCATAGAAAATGAAGTTTTATAGGCAAGCAGTAACGTTCGCGCGACTAGTTTTTACTGTAAACATACACTGTCATTAGCATTTTTGGCAGTGGCGGGCCCTTGTTGGTTTTTTTAGCAAGGTAGTTCTAAAAAACCTCTATTTGAGAATAATTCTCAAAAAAATTAGTGTAAGCCACTAAGAATTACATCTGGTTTAAATTGCAAGTCAAACGAGTTTCTCCTTCTGTCGGTTGATATTTTGACCCGCGTCGTAGATCTGGAAAAAAAAGCTATAAATTTGAGTCTAAAATCCTAAAAGAGGCAACATTATCACAGATTCTCTAAAAATCTCAAGGCAGTGCGTCAAACTGTTGGCTCTGAAGCACTGTGAATTTTTATTATACGATAATTTATTTGATGCTAAGTGATGGTATGTTCTGTTATAAATAACTCTCAAAGTTTTTGAAATGTGACGGTAACTGTCTAGATTCATTTTATCTTAAGGTTTAACGTTTCCTATGGTTATTCGTATAGGAGATATTCATTATCAATGGAAATTTTATTTTTATACATGTGAATTCATTTAATCACAAAAGTCCTTATTTTAAACCTGAATTTTATTAGCAAGAATTATTCATTTATTCAGCGAAAGTTTGAAATGTAAGAAATGGAGTTGAGTGATGATGGGTTGAGACGGTTAGACAACGTGCATTTGGGACAGCGAATGACAAACGAATGAGCTAAACCCATTTTTGATTTGATGTCATGGCTGACACGTAATTTGCTCATATTATTGCGACAACCAGGGCATATTCCAATTAAGTTAATTAAATGTCTAGTATGTCAATATTAATTAGAACCTAACACTCAAGGTTTTCTTTTTCTGTATGTGGTACGGTCTGTTTGATTTTTTTTTACTACGCTGAACTTGGATCAGAAGAACTTTCAGGAGTGGGTTCATTGTCATTATTTAAAACTTTATCTACATCCTCAAAACATGTACCCTCAGTGAATATGGTACGTTTATTTGGATGTTGTCACTTTTTAGATTTGCTGTTATCTCTTCGGTTAGGGTATCCCATAATTATAAAAATTAAAATAAAAAAAACAGTAATGAAACAAAGTTTTTGTATTTTAAATGTATATCTTTTTTATTTTATAATGAAAAATGTTCATTTAAAGTATGCCAATTAGATAAATCAACAAGAAGCTACTTTGGCTTGACTAAGATTGATTTCGGTCCAATTCAAGTAATTTATATATGACAAAGGCGACAAGATATTGTCCAGGAAGATTTTGATCAGTTGTTTTAGATTTTTAACCTTTATATTTTGTTTGTGTTTGGATTTGGTCTCGGTGATGTTATTACGTAATTTTTTAATATTAAAAAAAAGCTTTAACAGGTACAATGAATAATTTTCAAATTGCAATAATGCTAATTGTTTATTATATAAATTCTTTCTACAAACTAGTATTTTTTTTTATTCGAAACTTTAAACGCCTAGTTTTAAATTTGGAATATTTTTGGTATTGCGGCAGTGATATAGAGAGAACCGTTCATCAAGCTCCTTAGAAATTTGACACGTTGGTCAATGAAACCTAGAAGTTTTGTCTGAACCAAAAATTATTTTGTATTACTTGTCGTTGAGAAATAATTTCCTAATTATGCTAATTATTTTTGCGCTAGCGAACTGCCCTCATTAAAGTTATTTAATGAACTCAGGTGATCTTTTATCTACGTTCAGTTTATAGAACTACTTAAAATGCGTAACTAGCGCAATTTTAAAGTTTCTGCAGCATCCGGTTAATCCTTGACATGAAAGATTACTACTATTTAGCTTCCGAGTATCTGGATTGTACCTGTGGAACAACATACCAGGCTGACAACCACAAAGTAATGGAACAGCTACCTTCACAATCTTGAAATAAAGTATCCTGCTGTACTTACATATAAATATGGCTGTGATATTGGAATTATTTCATTGTTGCGATCACTGAGTAATGGTAACAGTCGGACTGCCATTAAAAATACTCTCAGAGAGTTGCACTTAGAGGAATGGTTCAAGAAGAATGTTACTTACCTCCAAGCATGTCTCAACCACAAAAAATTTCTTTCAGATCGCAGTCAATCTTAAACATCATACAAGAAAACTTCCCAAATACAAGCATTGTCAATACCAAGAGTTCCTTTTTCGGTTACCGGCAGCGTAGAAAAAAAAGGTCGGATTCACGATAGCGAAAGTATAATATTTTGGACTTGTTTTTTCGTTATCTTATTATCTCTTGGGAAACCGCAGTATATCTTGGTTTTAATGTAGTCTCTATGTAGCTCAAATGGCTTATTTTGTTATCTATTTCTATTAATGTTGATAGCCAGTGTTCAAAGAAGCAAAGCTGTTTTGGTGTTGCAACACCAAATTTTGGCGAAGTCCTTGTAGAAAAGCAAGGGTTTTGACGACATTTCTTGTATGGTTTTGAAAGATGGATATGCCTCTATCATAGCATCTCTAATACTAATTGCAAATCTTTCTAATGATACTAATAGTTTTCCTAATGAAAAAATACAGGCCAGTTTATCTTTAATGTATTTTTTTTGCAAATTTTTGAAAAGATTACTGAAGCACAAACCACGGATTTTCAGAGAAAATGCTATCTGGACTTAGGAAAGAATTTTCGACCGATACATTTCTGTCCTCCTATCTTCACAATAAAATTTCTGTGGGCTTGAAAAAAGGCCAGCATACTGGCATGATTTTAATTGACCTTTGAAAGGCAGCTTATACAATCGATCATTCAATATTACTGAAAAAAATTAAAGCACATGAGGTTTTCTCAAAATGTGATTACTTGGTTCTTGTCTTATCTTTTTAACAGATATTCTAAAGTAAAAATAGACAAGATTATATCTGACGAAGAACGTTTTAGGACTTTGTTTATGGTTTGTGGACAATAAATTTAGTAGTCACTTTGGTGAAGATAAAACTAAATGTATTATTTTTATAGTAAAACTAAAGCTAAAACTGCGAGAGCTATTGTTAGCAACTATAGAGGCATATCAATTTATCAACATTTATTTGTCAAGTACTTGGGTTGCATATTAGACCAAACTTTAAACAGCCAATTGATAGCGCAGCATCTTTTAAATAAAACTAATTCCAAGATAAAAGATTTATATAGAAAAAGATCTTTTTTAACATCTAACCTAAGAAAAACTCTATGCAACGCATTGATCCAACAATCTTATTTTGACTAGCTGTACCGCCTGGTATTTAGGTTTAATCAATAAAAATTTAGTTGAAAACTGATCGAAATGAGTTTATCCATTTCTGCCTTGACTTAAATAATAGATTCCGTATAGGCGTTAATCAGTTCAAAGAAATTAAGTGGCTTCCTGTCGAAATGAAAGGTAATGCGTAGCTGCTCAATGTTTTAAATTCTGCGTCAACCCTAACTTTAATTACATGTATGTAATATTCAAACTATCCCTTTAACTTCATTGCGAAATATTAATTTGAAATTGCATGCTCCTCTACGTAGAACAAATATGGATAAAAATTATCTGTTGTGGAAAGGTCCTTCGGTTTGGAACTCACTACCTAATTATGTTAAGAACCGCAAAAACTACAAAACTCTCAACATAAAATTAAAAATTTCACAGTTCACTTGATAAGGTTCGTCGACCTAATTAAACAGAAATTAACTACAAAAATTTTTTTTTTTTCTTTCTTATTTGTATCGTATTGAGGAATTCCAATGGAAATACTATCATAACAGAAAATGCCTTGTTGTGCCTATCCTTTGATTTATTCATTTTTTTTCTTTTTTTTTTATTTTATGAAAATGTATTTTATCAAAGACAGAATAAATACTTACTAGATGGCTTTTGTCAACTCGTGCTGGAGATGTCAAGTCGTGATTGGACTCAATCAAGGAAAATATTATATCCACTTTCTGAAAATTCTCAAAATTGATTTAGCTAAGAATATTCTGTAGAAACTGTCTGGTGAAGCCAAAGATCCAGCAGCTTGTGTAACCAAATGTCGGTGATGAGTTTGGTTCAGTTTCACAAACCAACCAACCGAGGCTGTTGTGCCAATGGCAAATGGAATTGTGGACAGTTATGACAGAGCTAGTGTTCTAAACCCGTTTATTTTATATACTGACTGTGACTTCTGCAATATGTCTGGTACTTCCAAGTAAATTGCAAAACCTTTAGACATTTGGCACACTATGAGGAGATTATCTGTTGGGTGTACATTAGAGTTACATCACTTATATGGTACATTTATAACCCGATTATCTGCTTCAATATTTAAATGGTGCTAGGATGTTTTTTTTTTTTTTTTTTTTTTTCCTATTTGTTTTTGATATAAAGCAGGAGTGATGAAGTCTTTCCATCGTTTGGGATTTTTTTGCGGTTTTATACATGGATTATTTAATGCTTCTGATATGAATTTTCAGTCATTACATAATAATAAAATATTTTCACACAATCAAATTTGACAGAGAACACTTGGCTTACCTGAAACTCGACAAGAATTTTGTTATTTAACTGGAGTTTAAACTCCAATGAAATAACAATTCAGACATCTCAAAATTTTTCCACTAAATCCAAAATATTTTTTGGCAATTGTTGCGGTTAATACCAAAATTGGGGTTCAGTCAGCCGGAGTTGGTCAAACGCGCATATTTTCAAATCCACTATATCTTATATAAAATAAAGTTTTTTGTGTCAATGTTGCCAAACTTAAAAGTTAGTTGTAACAGCTTAAGATGTCAAAATAATCTCAGTTTTCTTACTGATAAAATTAATGATTCAAATTAGTGATTCATTAATTTATAAATTGTAGCAAAAAAAAAAGCTCGCTCGCATAATTCTTAAATATTTTTTGCAATAAAAGATATTGGGCACACGCACAACTTTTAGTATCACATTTATTTGATATTAAGATGACAAATGCGAATTAAAATGGATTACAAGTGAATCAATGTCCCATTTGATATTTTTCTGCGAACTTTAGTACAAAAATTAATTCAGATATTTTTTCACTTTGTTAGTGATATGAAGTATTCTGCAGTCTGCGAGGATAATATTTTTTTGCTATAAATTTTTAAAAATATATCACAATTTGGTTTTGAAGAGCTAAAAAAACAAAATCTCAGATTTTGTGGCGTTTAGAGAAATTTTATTGGCTTACAGCCAGTTGCTGAGAGACTTAAAACTTTTAGTATTTATGAGTGACCTGATTCTTTTCCAGATTTAACAAGAGTTATTTATGTTAAGTTTAAAAGAATTTCTCATGTAGATTTTTTTTCTGGTTGTTAAGAGAGAAGCTATATTTCTCCGATAGTTTTTGTATTTATCATGGAGGTTTATTTTTCTCTCAAGAGCGGTACATTTTTTGAATTGACGGAAATTGCGTCTCATTTTTTCATCGAGCGAAATATTCCCTTTGTAATCCAAGGCTTTAATTGGCATTCCAGCTCTTTTCTAGTTGCATTTTTTAGCGGGGCATGTGTATTCAAAATATTATTAAACTTTTCAGTGAACCTATCTATTGAGTGGTCAATATCCTCTTGCTCTGTGTCAATGAGGCTGGTCCAGTTAATCTTTTGGAGACCAAAGAGAAAACATTCTTTGTTAAAGTTTCTCACATTATGTATATAAATATTATGGGTTTTGGGGAAAGGCGTAATGACGCTGTTTACAATTAGAAACTGTAGAAGGTGATCTGAGACCGTAAAAGTTCGGTTTCCAGAAAGGTAGTCAGAGTCAGTTTTATTTGAGAAAGTATTATGAATAAGTCTTTTTCAGCGTGCAGTAAATCTGGTAGGTAGGAGAATTTGTGGTATAAGGATACTACACTCAAAATGTTCCACAAATTTAGAAGTCTGATAATGGCTATTTCAACTTAGCTTTATGTTCGTGAGAGAGTTTATCTATCAAGGGGGCAATACAGTTAAATTCTTCTACTGACTTTATGGGTGTCTATAGATACAACCAATTATTGCGTTTGAGGAATTGATATTGACTATTTCGATGAAAGTGTATTCAAGTTCTCCAGTTTTATAAACTTTTAGATCAACTCGGGACTTGTAGGAAATTTTATTTCAGATGTATAGTCCGGTTCCACCTGCTGCAGTTTCGGTGAGCGCATTTTTAATGGATTAGCTCGGTAGACTTTGGTTAGGTTACTACGTCTAAATTAAGGTATTCATTCTCAAATTCACCACTTTGTTCACTTTTTAAGGCTTTTAAAAGTGGCTTTTAGGGAGTGAGGTTGTTGAATATCATTAATTTGTTAAGTTTAATGGTCCCAAAAAAGTAAAATATATTTTTATTTTTTAAAGTAGCTTTTATAATTCATATAATATATTATACAAAGGACGCATATTGATAATAGGTGTACAGTTGAAATGTTTTCATTTTTTTTTTCTTTATAATTTATATAAACACTACATCAACACGAAAAAAAAAAGACTAAACAATACATAACTATCCTACACTGCACCATACCTTTAAAATTTTAAAAGGCATGGCTGGAAATTTTTTGTTTTTATAATATTTAAATATATAACATCAAACATCACAAAATATGGTAATGATATCTAAGAATAAGA
>JAUZNK010041088.1:0-17178 GCA_035046665.1 Euphysa ruthae
AGTTTTATATGCACGAGATTTTATATATAAATGTATATAATTATTTATATCCAAACAAAAGTTTTTATTACCGTTTTTATTTTTTTAGTTATGTTATATTTTGTAAATTTAACAATGAAAACTTGTAATTTTGCTAAATATGCTGAACTGAAATACAAAAAGCATTTTCAGTGAAAGAAAAGGGATTCTTCATTATTTTAAAAACTCCTTAAATAGAGAACAGCATGCCAAAGTACCTTGGAGTCCCTTTAATAATGAAAATACTCAAAAAAATTTTTATCCCAGTCTTAAAAGAGCTAAAGCTTATTACCCGCATGTAGTCAATCAAGTCTGGATGGTGCTTCTTCAGTACTTTCTCGTTAAGCAAGTCAAGATTACCTAACAAAATACATAAATATCTGGTAAAATATTTAAAAATTGCCTAAAATTTACATTAATAGCTGTCTACAAAAAAACAATAGTCAGCTGATTAATCAAACCAACTAAAACAATGACCAATAGTTTGAAATAATTAAGGTCTTAGCTAAATTTATTCTGCAATGGTATTTAAATATTAAAACATCTCAAACGACAGTCCAAAATTGGGATGGCCAGAAGCTCAATAGCAGCATGAAAAATAGAGCTGCAATAATAAGTTTCCGATATGAACTCAAAACGAGCAAAAAAATATCTCAGCATTTTCTCAAAAATTTTTGTTTAGATTCTGCTAAAATTGCAAATAAAAATAAAAACATCAACTGATTAAAAACTAAATATAAAATGAGATTTTCCCTGAAAAATTGTAAGTTTATATTGCTTTGTTACTCTTGAAGGAAAAAAATCGTTATTTAAAAAATATTTCCAAATGAAAGAATACAGCAACCATTTCCAGCTGTTTTCAACAAAAATTAGGAAACAAAAACTGGAAGCATACAACGCACCATAGATGCGAAAACTCTAATCTATGAAGTTAATTTGGATGGCTAATAGTTCTTAAACTAATTTTTTTTATTATCTTCTGTATACAAAAACCATTCTTAAATGATATGAGTTTATTATATATCCATAAACTTAATAAAATTACCTAATTCTATTTCATGTTTACGCCTTCTAGATGTCAAAACATTGGAACACAGTTCTTTATCAGCAATATATGCAATAATGACTAGCATAGGGAAGAATAAAAATGTTAGCGCAGCTTCCCAAATGTCAACTCTATCAGGTGAAGATACAGTTAAAATAATAAACAGCCAAACATAAGCGAATACTGCGAAAAATGCAGTCACTAAAAAAACACTAAAAGAGTTCACTCTCTTTATTTCACCACTTGGAATAGCCATGACACAGACAGCTGTAATACAAAACAAGTTAAACGCTGCACTTCCCACAATTGTACCAGGTCCAAGTTCGCCGGCTTCGAAATTGCTTGAAATGATTTCAATTATTGAGAGTAAAATTTCAGGAGCTGAAGATCCCAAAGCCATTAATGTTAAATTTGCAACAGTACCATTCCAAACTCGTATTTCTACTTCTTCATAACCTAGCCCAGCAACATTTTCATCTTCATCTGTTGCAACTTTTAGCACTTTTGTTTTGCTGGTAATTACTTCTATAGCACACATAAAAAGATCTGCAGCAATAGCCACGCCCATAAAACACCACAACATAGCAATAGCATAAAGAATGATACGTGTTGCAGACTGCCATTCTGATTCGTTTGTCATAGGTAAAAACAATGTACCCTCAGTGTCTTTGTTGCATGTCCATGGCATGCTTCCTCCAGAAATATTCGACATTTCACGTTACTAAAAAAACAAAACAAAACTATAATTTCTTGAATTACAATTCCAAAATCTTTTATCATTGTGGTAAACGTCATCTTCATCATCATCAAAAACTTATATTTTCGTGACAATCAATGTTTATTGCAATGTTTAGTTTTCAACATGTCAACATGTGAAATAAGCAGGCCTAATTATTTGATAAAGGCAATCTTAATAATTTTTTATTCTCTTTCAAGTAGAAAAATTTTAAAAATGTTTAAATATATTCTATAAACAGCTGAGAAAATCAAAACTTTGAGTGGCATGCCTCTAAAATTACACTGTAATATTTTTAATTATTTTCTATAAATCAACAAAGGAAAATTTTGCTACATGAATAGCAGCGAATATAAGTAGCTTTAATTAACTTAATTTAATCCTGTATATAGAAGTAAGTTTTTATAAATAGAACAAAATCTTGAAAAGGATAAACTAGAAATTTCATTTAACCTTCTGCTTTTCTTTTTTATGTATAGCTAGCGTACAAACTGAACATTTTTGTTCAGTCTCTCTAAAAATTTGATTAAAAAAAAAAATTTTCGTTTTAGGATTATGTATATTGCAGTTGAATAAATTTGATATATTATGCATAAAGCGGAAATCTCATGCAAAAAAAGCATAACTTTGTTATTTTTAGCTACACTTTTCTAGTTTCAAAATGTACAAAATATTAAAATAAGCATATTCAAAATACACTTCATCAAGGCTTATGCGTAGGCTATCTACACATATGTGTAGGCCTAACACACTTATATGCAGGTAATCAATACTTACGTGCAGGCCATCTACACTTATGTGTAGGCTGTTTACACTTATGTTTAGGAGATCTACACTTATGTGCAGGCAATATACACTTATGTGCAGGTAATCTACATTTATATGCACCAGATACATTTCTGATATGTTGACTCTTACACTTCTTGTTTTTTTATTTCTGAATTTTAAACTTAATACATCATGTGTTGTTCAATTTGAAATTATCATACATCAAGAATAATTTGTGAATAAAATTTAAATGTTTTCCGCACTTTGATTATTTTTGAATTCTCGATCTATCTGTTATAAATCTGCGAGATATTTCATGTCGAGAATGAAAGAATTCTTGGCCAATAAAACACTGGCGAACAAATCCAAATGATCCTTCATATCATCCCCGCAAGCCTGTTGAGTCCGAAGTATTAAACAGAAAAATCCTGAGAATAGTTTTATTTTTCATTCAAATTCCCTCAAATTATTTCAAATCTAGAAAGTGGTTGGGGTATGATTTTACGGACAATTTTTTCTCGAAAAATTAACTCCTTTTTATTGACCAGATAATTAGCAAGTAATATCCACGACATTTTTTATTCACTAGAAAACTTTGAAATCTTGTGATGATTGTTATCCAGCAGAAATATTTTTGTTTAAAAATAATTATGTAACTTTAATTTATTCGCTGCAAAGACGACACTGCTGCATCACCAATTCGTAGATGACGTGTTAATGTTACCACTATCTACGCTTACACGTATGGTAGGGCAGTTGGATAAAATTACTTATTCATTGGTCACTCAATGTTCTTAGGAAACGCTGAAATCGATAGTTTGTTTCTATGAAAATTATAAATTACAGAGTTTTCTTATAAACCAATTTCAAGAGCATAAAACCTCAAAAATGACCAGATTTTAAGAACAACATAAAAACATATGAAGGCTAAAACTGGTTCTTCTATTCAAACAAGTTATCCTAAAATTAACTCATTTTGCACAAATTTCTAAAAAATTCAACAAAATCGAACTGGCAGTCTGAAAGAGCCATTTTACTTTTCTGACATATAAAATATGTCAGAAAATATATGATATGTCTGACATATAAAATATGTCTGAAATATAATTTTCGGCAGTATAAACTTGCTAATTCATTCTTCTAGATGTCTAAAACAGCATACTAAGCAGCTCCACTATAGTTGCAGGGATTTATTGCTTTTCCAGAAAAACATTAAAACCTACAGTGGAAGAAGCTAAAGAACCAATGTCTCAAGGTATAGCTACAAAACAAAATATGCTAAATCAGTGCAGATTTTGGAAAATCAGGAAAAAGAAACAGCCAAACAATTACCAGAAAATTTGCTATTATGATGGGATACATTTTCCAGGAGTGGTAACCAAAATTACTTCATAAGACAATTTTAAAACAGAGCAAATTTGCAAAAAATATTCAGACTGTTAAAAAAAAAAACACCAAACAATACCTTGAATGTTTGCACCCTACACCGCTGAAACAAATTCACCATTTATTTGCAAAACAAAAAAAAAAAAAAAAAAAAAATACTTGGTGCAATCCAGTAAAAAACCAAGTAATTTTTCCCTTTTTGCAATTTTCCTCAAAAATTAAACTAGCTACTTCTTTTGTATCACAAATTAAAAATTTTCACCATTATGAGAACAGACAATAAAAACAAAGTCTGAGGCTTTACGTACAACCCATTATAATATATCTATTATATGAAATGAATAATTAATATAGTAAATGAATATAACATCTGCTGCTAGAACTGTATGAAAATAACAGCCTAACGTATAAAAAGAATTAACCGGATATTAAAATAAAAAAATTATTTTAAAACAAAGAATAGCAAGGGAAGATTTGAACTGTGAAAACTATTCGATAACCATCATTATATTAACAGGTATTTAATACATTTAAGAAAAAGCTGCATGTTACAACGAACAGGGTGTGAGGGCTAATGTACATAATAGTATTGCATCAGTTAATTTCAATTTTAAACAGATTTTTTATTTTTCATTTTGTATATCAATGCAACATGTTATACATTTCTTAACATTTCATAGAGCTTCAGTTGGTTTTATCATAATATATTAATCATAGTCGTCACCATGACAGTTTTTGAAATTGATTTTTGAAAAAAAATAAAACAATTACATCACCATTTTTTTTTGAGTGCCAACTTGAATTAAATTATTATTATAAAACACATTTATACAGGACGATAAACTTCAACAAAAAACATTCTGCTGCTATCAATGTTTGTTGTGTTGTATTAGTAAAAATTAGAATGAAATAGAAAAATCAATCAATCATTTATTACCGCTTTTTTAAATATATACAATTAACTTATTATAAATCTATAAAATTGAAATTTTTATACTACACTATAACTGTATAGCAAGGTAACACACGAATAGTAAAAAATTATAGTAGAAAAATATGGACATCTAGTTATTAGGACAAAACATTCTTAGAAAAAAAGGATGTATAGTAAAAGAATAAAAAATTTGTATAAGAAAATGAAAAATAAAAAAACACAAAAACTGATCATGTCTGCCGAAGATATAGGAGGAAGTGGTAGTAAGAATTTTAAAAAATAAATAAGTAAACAAAAATAACAATAATAATAATAATAAAAGATTTAATAGCAATAATATTGTTTGAAATGATTAAAAAAAAAAACAAAAACAAAAACAAAAAAATGCTTACAAACAAAATATTTAGTGATTTCTTGAAGAAGTGAAGTTTTCATCTAATCTAATATGTAAGAGGTAGATCGTTATACACTTTTGCCCCAGAAAAGCGAAACAATTTATTTGAAAAACTCAATTTATATTTAGGAAGTATAACCATGCACTTGTTATTTCTCATTTCTATCGTATGAGAATTAAGTCAAAGTAATTATGGAAATTGCTACAACTTTCCTTGTTTAGACATTTCCCACAATTTTAATCAAACATTATATTTTGATTTAAAAAAACAAGAATTTCATGTGGTAAACAGCATTAGTTTCAGACTATTCCATAACCCGTTTTTTTTTTTTTTTTCATACAACTAAGCCGCATTCACGATCAATAAAATTTACATACTATTTTGAAGTTTTGTGGAAATACTAAAACTATCAAATCAGTTTCAACCAATCAAATTTTATTTATTCATGCCTTCAAGACTCCTAAATTTTCTTACTTTCTGTTTTGTTGACAGTGACCTTAATAAAATATTATAAAGTTTCTTTCTTTAAACAAGCTTTAAAGTAGAATGAGTGATTTGCTTAAATACTTCTTTGAAGCAACGTGTATATAGATTTTGTTTTTAAATATACGTCAAGTCGCAAAACGCTCAGCATTGATTAATCAGCATTAATCAATTGTTTTTAAAATAAAAACATTACAAATTTTTTTCGGTCAGAATTTAATTAGTAAATATGATCTGTGAAGGCCCTTATTAAGAGCTTATTCTAAAAGTTGTAGTTCCCATGATATAAAATAAAATGAAATAAAAAAAAGCAATCTTTGAAACAGAATTAAAACAATCTTTAAAAGTTTTTTTCTTTCAGGAAAAACTATAAAGTGTAACCATAACTATAATTATTACTCAAGAGAGGAAGAAAAAAATCAATAGTAAAAAAAAGCAATACTCAAGAAGACGGGATGAAGCAATATTTAAGTAATTGACATATTCTATCCTTATTTATATATTTGATTATTTCGTAAACAAAGATTTCAATTAAACAAAAAATTAATAAAGACATCTGATTTAGTTTCTGAGATCTTTGGTTTCTTAGCAGAAAAAAAAGGCTAATAAAATGCCAAAATAATCAGCACTCTGATTTTGAAATTTAAAAAATATATATTAATTTACTGTGGGAATATTTCTGGCAATACAGCACAGCAGGTTTAACAAAATTTACTGTTTGCCAGCCTAGTTCCACCAAAATTGAGCTCCATCAGCTATTTCCTAGAGCAAACTAGAAAAAATGTTTTATCTAACAAGCAGTTTAATAATTGGAGCAACAAAAATAAATGCTATTAAAATCATTACAATGACAGCACTGATTTGGAGTGAATAATTTCTCCTCCAGGTAAATTTTTTTAGTTTTGGAAGATAAATTTCCTAGTTTCATAAAAGGAATAGGTTAGCGTTAGAAAAACTTCATTCATGAAGCATTTGCTGCAAAATCAAAATATGAAAAAACTGATTTTTTTAATGGCCTTTTAAACTTAATATGATAAAAATGAATATTACACAACAGCAATATTTAAAAGTTAATTTTCGTGGTTCTTATACTTCCAAAAATGTGAAAACTGCAAAACAAATTAAATCTCACCTTTTATTTAATCTTTATAACTTCATTTTTATTTATTTACTATCTTCAATTTCTAGACTAAAAAAAAAAAAAAAACCTACAATCAAATCAAACCATACCTATTATGCAAATGATTTTATTGTATAAATTTCTTAGTTCCTCTACATATCTAAAATATAAACTTCCAAGTTTTGGCCATTCCCAACTTTTGACAAACATACTGAATTTAATAAAATTATTTTTTTGCTGATATCAGCAAAAAATCAGCCTTTGATGGGGTCAAAACATTATTTATTAACTAAGCTTGCCACAGCTTCAGATTGAAAAATGAAAAAGTGTCAGACATTTCATTTTGTTTCTTTAACCCTGCTCTTTAAAACTACTATGTTTAACTGTTAGGATTTCTGATAAAAACAGTACTTTACTGCCAGTGTGATTGCGTAATTTTATAAAATTTTAAATCTTTGTATGCTTAAACTGTGAAAACTTTCAGTCATATAGATATTATAAATTAAGTAATTGCTAAAACCAAAAAGACACATATAAAATGGACGACATATTAAAAATGCATTTATAATATTGATAAATAAAAACACATCAAGAAAATTTATTTGATACAGATATTTTTGCAACTATTCCAAAATTTAGAAAAACTAAACACTTTAGAAACTTTCCCCTTAAACATTAAAAAATCTTAAAATTTCTATTTCAGGATAACTTCTTCAGTGGTGTACACTCATTTCAGGGCTTTTCAGGGCTACTCATAACTGACAAAAAATATCATCTGAATATAGAAAATATAGATAAAATAAAAAATACCAAAAATTTATTAATAATATTTATTAATAATAAATATATATTTGGGCATAATAGAGCAAATTATTAAAAGCCAAAAATCTAAAATTTTTTCTATCTTTCCATTATTAAGCAGCTAATGTTACCTCAAATATTAGAAAGATTCAAAGATTTCCAAACAAATTATGTTGGAAAACTTCATTATTAAAGGGATAGACATACAGAAAAACAGATAAAAACTGAGTAGAAATGATTTCTGCCATAAAATGCTGTGATCATAAATAAACATTATTCAAATATTTATAAAGAATTGTAAAAATTTTCAAAAAAAACCAAAAAATGATGACAATGAGCAATTTTAGAAAATAAATATACCTGTTAAAATTTTGAACTTACAAGATTTCATAAGATCAATAGAAAACTAATGTAAACTATCGAGATTCTGCTATGGTAAGGAGTCAACTAAAATGTGAATTCAGATCTGTTAACAGAGTATGGAACAAAAGTCTCCCACCCACATTAAATTTTTTATAGTAATCTTGTTTTAAACTAAATCTAAGTGTAATAATTTATTCAATGTTGGTCAAAAACAGCAGTACAGAATATTTACAAATACTAACACTAATATAAACCAATCAAATTTTTAATCTGTTTAAAATTAAATAAAAATAATTTTATAGTAAACAATTATAGATTAAAACAATTATATCCTAAACTTCCAAAGAATAATTTGGTACAAAGTATAGTTTTTTATGCATATAACAGTAGTCCCGTTTTAATGTTACTTAATGACAGTATACTTGCATATGTTCCCTGAACATTTCTTGATATTTAATTTAAATTTTTCTGTACTAGCAGATTTATACTCATTTGGAAGTAGATTCCAGAATCCATTTATGCCATATGTTAGTTTTTGCAAGAGGAATTCGTAAAAACAGTTTTCCTCTTAATGTTCAGTTCAAACAAATCAAAAACTATTTTGTAATTCTTACTATTAAGCAATTTAAAGGTGTTGGTCATTAAAATCTGCAGGTGTTTAGTATGAATTTTAACAAAGTCTCCAGCTTAAAGTAACCCCTCAAAACTCTGAGAGAAGTTTTCTTGAATAAGTGGTCTTTTTTTATCTATATTTATTTAACTGATACCTTTTTTGTAGTAAAACATCCAGATAAGGGGACAGTATGCAAGATAGAGAAGAATATGTGCATTTACTATGGACCTGATTATTTGGAGTTTTACTTATATTTTCAATGTGTTAAGAAGTTTAACTTATGGTCAATTGTTACCCCTAATAATTTAATTTGGGTTGTACATTTGATGATTAATTTTCAATTAATCTCAATGACATGAAATTAAAATGCTGAAGAAAATCTTTTGTTGAAGAAATTTAATAAAATAATACATTGTTTTCTGATAACATGTAAATTTTCTCTTTCAAAAAAAAAAAAAATAACAATAATAATACTGGAACTTTCAAAATAGTAAAATTATGACTTCTAGAAAATTTTTCTCAAAAGATTGATACATATTGTTTCACCTATTTTTTTGATTATGATTTATTTTATTATTTTTATTATTTCAATAGTTCTAAGCCAAAACCAGTAGTTTGGTATATGTAAAGCTTTTTTAGAAATTACTGGAAGAATAAAAGAATATATCACATAAAATAGGCCTAAAAGATCTCTTTAAAAGGCGTGATAACATGAAACAGCACATTTTCAGAAATCCTAAACAAATATTTACTTTGTTTTGATTATTCATGAGCTTATCTTCCCTCATGTAAAACAGTTCCATCATGCAAACAAGAGCAAATAGAAATCTAACAATTTTAACTCAATATTATCAAACCAAGCCTAAACGATGCTTCCAAAGTAAATTCACGGCTTGAAATCCTATTGATGTGAGCAGGAATTGCCTTTACACAAGGCAATAAAAAAGTTCTTGAGAATGAATTATGTAAACTCACTGCAACATTTTTTTTTAACATTAATCAAATGAAAACCAAGGCCCTCCTCATAACTAAATAAAGATAATAAAAAGAAAGACATAACCTACAGGATTAAAGAAATATAGGTAATTGCAAATGTAAGTTAAAATCCAACATTTATAACTAATAGCACACCCCTTTTGATTCAAAAACAAAATGGTAAAACCATCTTATTAAATAGTACAATACAAAAACAAAGATTATCAATATATTGTATTTCTCTACATAAGAATTTTGGAGTATTTTTTATAGCTTAGTTACCTAGTTACATATAAGGAAACATCTGCAAAATAAAAAACATACAATGACTACTATAGAAACCCTTTGTTATCTATATAAAGAATGTTTATAAATGCCTGAGTAAATACATTCTCTCCATCACAAAGTTTGTTTTGCATGGCATACAACTTTTGAGATATCTTTATACATAGAATCATTTATATATATCTACAAATCACAAAAAAATATTAAAAAAAAAATACAAATATTTTTATATTGATCAGTTCTGCACAAAAATGTGGTGCATCTCTAAAAAAATTTTTTCTAAACATTTTAAGTCTTACAACAGTAAATCAACTGGTGTTGATTGAAATAGGTAACTAAAAAAAATATTTTCTCTTACACAATCTACTATTCATGCTTTATCAAGGCTTTTTGTATCAAGATGAGCAATTACTTCTTCAGAGAGTGGTAAAGCATCATTCTGATATACCACCAAAAAATATTTTTTAATGGATCCCTGAAAATTATTCCAAAATAAAACAAATCAACTAAACAAAAGCTTATCTGGTTCACCAATAATAAATTTTTATGATCGCTTTACTTAATTCCAAATAAAAATTGAATTATTAAAAAGGGCATGATATATCTAAAATCTATAAAACTATAAACAAAGAACTAAAAAAAATCAAGGAAGTTGACAAAATTAACACCATTTAAAAAAAGTAATTATTAAAAAACTAAAAACAATGAGGGAGACACAAGAAAGCCTTAGGCTTTTTGTGGCCCTATCTTAAGGGAAATATTTCCCACCATTTAAAAAGAAAAATAATTTTTTTTTTACAAATTTTGCTATTATCTTTGAATTTGGATCAGGGAAATAGGTTTATCGAATAACGAAACCAGCAATAATTCAATACTTAACATCCACAGGAGAGCATTAGAGAGTGAAGAAGAGAGACAAATTGATCGATCAAACAGTAAGGCTATTTAAGAAATATATGAAAGCTTTCTTTGAAAGGCAACCAGCTCTGTCTACAGTAAAGATAGCTGAAAATATTGATAAAGGAAAAATTAACATGGCAAAGCAAGAAACTATTACAGAATATTTTGACACATTGAAGAAAGTTGAAACATGTTTAGCAAAGTCTGACGAAAGTAATGTTATCCATCAACAGTATGGTAAAACAATTTAATTGTCTAATGAAGTAGGTGAGGTGCCGGGAAAAATTCATGAAGTTGTTGGTAAAAAAAAAGCTAGTCACCCAAACCTCAGAAAGTCATGGAACGTAAGCCACTAGACACTTATGTTAGCTGCTTGTGAAAGCTATTAACACAAATATACATTTGAGAACGATAGAGGGTCAGAGAAATACAGAAAGAAGATTAGTTAAAGTTTTTAAGTAGTAAGCACATTAAATATCACATACTTCGTAAGAAACAAGTTACCATAACCAATTTTTTCTATATAATCTACAGAGCATGTGGTACATGAGATGTCTACTTATACTGCCAGAGTTCACAAATCCAACCGAGTAATTACATGTCAAACATTGTGATTTTTCTGTACCGTCAGATGTAACAACTAGTGTCAGTGGCATTATCTTTTTGGAGAGTAGGCAATATCAGCTCTGTGGGGCTTCAACAAGTGAGTACTGAATCAGGAATTACGTCAACAGGATCAATCGATTTGGCATGGTTTTGCCACATGATGCAATGTCGCGTAATGACACAGTACTTTGCTGTCCATTTTTTGACAAATGCGGGCATAGTTTGGATTTGCTTCTAAGAGCTCTGACTCGTCTACCAATGGCTCTTATTTGAAACGTCGTATGTGTTGCTTGAAGAGCATTGTCGTTGATTTACTTAACCAAGTAGGAGTACATTTTCCGTATTACAATCTTTGGGAATAGTTGAACATTCGATTGAACACAGAGGTCGGCATGAGGTATCGCAAAGGTAAACCAAGATCACTCATCCACTACTGTAAGTAAATAACGATCGCAGTATGGTGTTGGTGAAGGTCTTTTAAAATCAAAAACTGAGACGTTCACATGGCTGGGTGGCCTTTATCATATGCGATGCTGGAGAGCTGAAGAACTATGATTTGCACTCTACACATTTTTGACATGCAGCAGTGCCCCTTTTAATTTCATCAAGTGAAATAACGAGATTTTTGTTTTTATGTAAGTTTTTACAAGTGACTCCTGGATGAAAAAGAGAGTTGTGTAATGTCATGAATGTCAATAGTGTAGCCAGCAGAGCAAAACACCCAACTGAGTGTATCTGCAGGAATATTATCATCGCCAGGGTAATACATTTTGTCAAAGTTGTAGCACGAGAGCAAGTTTTTAATCCATTTAGAACAGTAGGTGAATAATTCCACTACTCCATTTTGCTCATCAGTGTTTTGAGGAACCAGAAGATCACATAATGGTTTGAGGCAACTGGACTGGCCTAATTGTACCTCCTGAAATTTCATATTCTAGCAGTTTTACTGACGTGTTGGGAAGGCACACTTTGACTCATTAAATTCCAAGTTAATTTTATTTGCAGCAGTCATAAATTTATTTTAAGTTTTCATTGTGGTCATTTTGATTGAGTCCACCGAATGTGAGATTATCTAGGTATGTATACGTCTCTTTGTGATTGTGCTAAACAATAAATTTATCGCTTTTTCTCTGAAAACAAGCTACTCTGTTTATACTGAAGGGAATCCTTGTAAACTGCCAAAGACCACCTGGTGCTTCAAAAGCAGTAAAGATGTGCTTGCTCTCTTCAACAGGAATACGATAGTACAAATATTTTAAATTCACAGTACTAAACAGTGTTTTTAGCTATATCATTGATTTGCTCATTAATTCGTGGCAATAGGTAGGCGTTGAGGTGGGTAAAACAATTTATTGTCTGTGAATAGTCAATAACCATTCTCTTTTTATATTGCTGGTTAGTAGACACAAAAATTATGCTCTCCATTAGGACGTACTTGGCACTATAACATCTTCTTTCAGTAACCATTGAATTTCTGACTTAATGAACCCGTTGTCCGAGTTGTTATACTTTCGAGATTTCGCAACTATTGGTGTGCAGTTAGGCACAATAATTATGAAAGGAAAGATAGGTGTTATTGAATTTGAGGTTAAATCACATATAAAAAGTGGAAGTTTGGTTCCCTTATACCGTATGTTAAGACTTTCATGTTTCATAAGAATGTACTGGCTGATAATTACTTCTGTAAACAAATTTTCAAGAACGGAAATTCTACAATATTTATACACAGTTTTCTGCAGCTTAATATACACAAAACTAGTCCAAAGAATCTATACGTTGACCGACGAATCTGCCATTGATGAGTCTTTAGGCAATCTGCTTAAAACCAAATGTTTTGGCAAAAAAACTTTCAGAGCTTTCAGTGTCTATTAATTTATTGACATTAGTGATGTTGAGTTCAATAAACGCTATTGCTTTTTCTAGACTGTCCAGCGTTTTCGGCATTGCTGCAAATGATAGGTATTTTGCAGCTGATGTATGCATTTGTTTCAGAGGATATCGGCAAGGTTTTGCAAAGTGCCCTTATTTGTCGCAACTGTCAAATACTGTTACGAGCAGGACACCGAGCTCGATTGTGCAAACTGTTCCCACAAAAATAACACTTACGAATATGAGAATTTAAAAAAGCAGCATTAATGAGAGGTTCTGGAAACAACTTTTCAGATTCAGAAGTTATGCTGTTGATAAGTACTGGATTAGCAACTGAATGAGAGTTGTATGAGTCAGACGATATATGTGCTAACGCTAAAGATCGAGCTTAAGTGAATGTTGACTTAAACTCTAGTGTTGCGTGTAGTGTTTTCCAGAAGACCCTGTCTAATATGCTGAGACTGCAGGCCGTTGATAAATGCATTATGATAAATGCATCTTAAATAAGTTCTTTGTGATATTGTTCAGCTGATACTGTCTTACAGTCAGAGTCTTTGCTTAAGTTTAAGAGTATTTAAATATTGGTCAAGAGATTCACTAAGATGTTGTTTTCTTGTTGCGACGTGACATGCAAATATGTTATTTTTAGGCATGACATAAAGGTTCTCAAGTGTTGATAAAGCAGACTTGTAATCGTTACAATCTGTAATGTATTCAAATATGTTAGGTGAGATTTAATTAACAAGAATGTCTAGCTTTGTTTAAATCTTTATGTGTAGCCTCATCGAAAAATGTCAAGAAGCTGGTGAATGTATTTTTCAAATGTAACCATTTTTGTCATAACCAGAGGAGTTCGGGGTAGTGTCAAAGTGATTTGGATGATGGAACTTATCCATGTTTAAATATAGTGAAAACATCGTACAGAGATAAGAATAGTGATGTTAGGAGACCTGAAAGGGTCTACTATATTTGAACGTAATTTAGTATATAACTTATAAAATAAAAAAGAAAGTAAAGTATTAAGTGATAAACACAATAAAAATTATAACATTGTCTATAAAAGATTAGAAAATAGCGCAAAATTTACAAGACGTAAAAACTAATTTCACGTTTGAAATGTACAATAAAATGATAAGTTCCATGGCCGAATTGCTTAAGAAATTATTATTATTGTATCAAACAGGCATTGTGGCATACAGACCCATAGAGTGAGTATCTTCCCTCAGAAATCTTATATCTAAGATTGTTTAATTTATCTTTTTGATGTATTTTGTACTATATATTTTATACTGTAGACTTTTGTTACTTGCCATACAGATTGCTGTAAAAGTGTTAACCTAATAGTTTAAGAATACATACAATCATAAAAACAAACACATTGGTGAATTAAGAAAAAATATCCTTAAAAAACACAAATTATTCAGCCACATACAAATAATATGCCATAAAAAGACAAAAACAATTGTGGTCCTATTATACATCACATACCACAGATAACGATTTAGCCGAAGCACAATACAAAAATAAATAAACATATAAATAAATGAAAAAAAAAAAGAAAAAATAAAAATTTTGTTCGACAGTATATAGTCATATACATTTATTATAAAAAATTAAGTCAGCAAACCATATTCAGAGAGCTAAAATGTCTCCTTGGTCTTATGTTTAAAAACTTTACAGTTTGTGGTTGATTTTATTTGATTAGGAAGGCTGTTCCATATAAAAGTTTCAACTTCACAGTGAGGAAGGCTATATATATTTTTTCAATAAATTTATAAAAATTTTTCGAACACTTAATTAACAAACAATGTGTTTTAAAACTAAATACAATCAGTTTAGAGAACTTTTAGACTAAATATAGAAATATGCTCCTAAACTTTCCAATGTTCTATTTAATGTTTTTTTTTTTTTTTTAATGAATCAGTTCTTTAAAATATTTTTTTATAAAACATGGTTGGTCGGTCGCCAAAAAAATAATATCCCCAAATTTATATTAGTATAAAAACAATTTATATATAATTTTATATAGATATAATTCCGATTTTCCTAAAAATAGGGTAGGCCGTGCCCATAGATTGACAAATCAAGTTGGTCTTGCCTTAATGAATGATTTGGATTCTTAATAAAATAACTGAATTAATTGCAACAGTTTCAAAAAAAATATATCTATTTTCTCATATTGTTTTAATATCAAAAAAATAATTCGTAAGCATTTTTAGCTATACTTCCCTCAATAAAGTTTAACCCACATTTTTTAAACTTGGTTTATCAAAGTTTTCATTAACAAGACATTAAGGTAACGAGATATCAAAGTAATGAAACATTAAGGTAATGAGATATGAGGCTCTTCTTTTTGATTTTTGAGTTGACAATAATTTCAGTAATTTTGCCACAATATTTTCTTAAGCCTATTACAATTAGAAAATAACTATATATAATATTTTTATATCTACATAATTTTATAAAAATTAATATTATATATATATATATATATATATATATATGTATGTATGTATATACAATTCAAGTTAACAGTTGGCTTATTTGATGTAACAATGGGCGCTTATGATGGTGCAGCAGTATGCAAACTTGTAGGAAATTTTATTTTAAAACAACTAGAACAGGTTATCCTAGTAAAAAATATTGGGTTATATCGGGACGATAGACTTGAGATATTGGAAAGCCCGGGTGGAACAAAATCTGAAAAACTTAATAAACGTGTAAAAAAAATATTCAAAATAATGGCTTAGAAATCAAAATCCATTGCAATATAAAAGTAGCTGATTTTCTTGATATAACACTAAATCTTGATAATGGAACATTTAAACCCTTCGTAAAACCAGAAAATTTACTATCTTACGTTCATATCAAATCAAACCATCCACAATATACTAAAAGATATTTGAAAATCCATTGAAAAACGCTTCTCGAAGCTTTCATTAAACCATGAAATTTTTAATAAAATTAAGCTATAATTTGAAGAAGCCCTAAAAAGTGGGTATAACTCCCCAATTAAATTTGTACACCCCAAAGAGTCATCAAGGAATCTACCACACAAAAAATCATTTGGTTTAATCGCCCTTACAGCAAAACAGTATCAATAAATATAGCCAAAAAATTCCTAAACCTCATTGACAAACATTTCCAGCCCAACCATAGTTTCGGGAAATTTTTCAATAAAAAAACATAAAAGTAAGTTACAGTTGTATGCCAAATGTAAAAACTATTATAAGTTCACATAACAAGCAAATACTAAACTCCAAAATACAAGGAACCAATCGCATGTGCAATTTCAATAATAATCAAAACTTTCCACTTAATAAAAATTGTTTTGTAAAGAATATTGTTTATCAGGTTACTTCTGCTGCATCCCCTGAGAACAAAAAAATATACTTTGGAATTTCCGCCACGCCATTTTAATAAAGATACGCCAAACATAAAAAATCAATTGCATCCAAAAAATATAAAAACAATACAGAGCTACCAAAAGAAATTTGGAGTGTTAAACACTCTAGCAACATCCCTATTATCAAATGGAAAATAATCAAACATTGCAGCCCATATTCCCTGTCGACCAGAAAGTGCTCACTTTGTTTGTCCAAAAAAAATTCAATCTTTAGCTTGAAAGGCGACAATCTACTCAACAATAGAAACAAATAAGCACATGCAGGCATAAAAACACCTACTTATTAAGAAACTTTGATAGCAAAGAATGACGTTGGACTAAATCCACTACATTGCACATTTTGATAACCTTGTAATTAATATATTTTTTATATATATTTTTTTAACAACTTTGAATTTTTGATTCGTAAATTATTTCACTGAAGATCGACTGGGATGCCGTGAAACCCTGAGTATGAAACAAAAGTTTATTTAAT
>JAUZNK010041099.1:0-17177 GCA_035046665.1 Euphysa ruthae
GCAAATTCAGGCAGTTTATCGGTTCTCGATGATAAGACCCTAATGGTTTTCTAAGAGGTTTCCGTGCTTTGACTGAAATTATAAAGTTAGGTAGAACAATTTTAAAAGATTATTTTTTGATATATCTTTATAAAAATTATTTACTTTTTTATTTACACTGTAAATTTTTGTAGTAGAAAATATAAATAAATAATACATATCCTGAGATATTCGGATAATGTTTGTTTACATATTTACATTGCCGTCCTCACATTACAGGTAAGTTTTACATAGTCGAATTCAGAAAAGTTGTTTATATATTAATAAATCGTGTTTATTAGAAGTCTGATACACGGCGGTCCGAGTAATAACAAAAAAAAAAGCATGGCTATTTAGTTTATATTTTTTAGTAGAAAAAAATAAGATGTCGACAGCTGAACAAGTTCTTCCTGTTCTTGCAAGTAAGAAATACTAGCTCGCTGAGAGTAATAAATATTAACGATAACATTTTTCATAAACAATCTAAACCAAAAAAATTAAAAAGGGTGCCAAAATAATTTTCAAATTGAAAACAAGCAAGGAAGCTCTCCTCACTTCATAAGAGAAAACTTAGATTGGGAGCACACACTAAAAATTTAAAAGTACTTTAATTTATCTCTCATATAGTTAATTTAAAAAAGCCTTTTACCCCTCTGATTTTCAAAATGGTATTGGTTTTTAAAATTGGATGGGTGGTTGTTGTTGAATTATGACAATTTTAATGACCCAACTATATAGAAATTTTGGGCAAATTTAGCTATATAGGGAACTCTTTAACCTTTTCACTTTCAGTCACCCGCCATGTGGGTGATAGACAACTATAATTTTTTCTCAATTACTCGCCATGCGCATGATAGTTTGATGATGTTTTTATGGATTTAAAACATTGCTGGTTTTGCTTAAACGTCATTCTAATAAATATGATATTTTTAGTGTCCCATATTGAAAACCGTATCAAAAAATAATTTTTTTTATCTAAAGTTATTCAGTTCTGAATTTACTGCAAATATGTCTAAGAGAAAATTTAAATATATCTCTGACGTGAAAAAAACTATTGATTTTATGACAGAAGATAGTGGTTGTGACATTGACTTAGGTGGAGGTTCTGATTTTGGTGACTTAGATAGTAGCTGGGAGTACGAAACTGAAAATATTCCCACTTATCAGCCAATAAGCATAATACAAGTGACAATAGTGATTACAACAATGTACTTGAACAACCTCCAGAATCTCCAGAGGTTGAAATCGAGATTGACAATGACAGTGTCAGTGACAATAAATGTGATATGATGAAAAATGTGACTGAAGCCGGTGCAGAGAATGATAATAACGGTACCAACGAAAAAAAATTTCTCGCAACATCAGATCATAATATCTTTTTAAATACTTTGAATTATTAAAATAAAATTGCTACGGAACATTAAATTATTACTAAGAATACTGTGATTATAATCTTTTAAATAATATGTCACGTTTTACAAAATTATAGAACTGTTTTTTACCATTTTTTAAGTCTTACTTTTGAGATTTCTTTCATTTTTGCGAAGAAAGTTCCGTAACGTGGTATATGTATATATTTTTTTTATTTCTTTGCAAAAAACTGCATGGGTATAGCTTACACTTCTCTGTAGCAATTGCAGTTTCTTTATCATGACATGAGTCAAAATCGGGTATCGTTTTTCATAAAAATTTTAACACTGATATCAACAAATCTAATTTTATGGAAAAAACCTTTTGTAAACACATATGGTGCTATAAAGGTAATTAAATTCTCTATATTAATAAAAATAGATTATATTTTTAATAATTTTATCAAGATTTTAAAATTATTTATTATTAGGATTTTTTAAAATTATTTTTATAACATGAATTGAATTAATTATAAAAATGTTTGACAGTGTATTATTTCCAAACATTTTTTCATTCAACTGGCCTCACTAACTTGATAAAATACCAAATTAAAAAAAGTTACATTAACCATAGTTAAAGAAACTTCCACATGTTTAAAAGAGGTCAGGACTCTGGTTTATCACCTCCGTATTGAAAAAAATAATCACTAAATATCAATGCGGAGTACAAGGCCATTTCAAACCTGTACATAGCTGAAGTTTATTTTTTTTAACAGAAATTTTATGGAAAAGTAGGTTGTACGTGTTCTAATATACCTAGATCTCTATTTAATATTTTTTTATTTTGTAAAAAACATGTTGAAGTTTAAGAAATTATCTTTAAAAGTATAGTCAAGGAGGTCAAATAATGCGCATTTTGCCTACTCTGACTACCACAATCGCTAATGTAAACCTAAAGTTCAATTCTTGGAAAGTAGCTGTACCATCTTTTGGAAAACAATTTATGTTTAGTTCCTAAACTTCTGAGATTATCAAAATTTCAATTTTTCCTATAAATATGATGCCAAAACTGCTAATTCGTACGTACCCACGTTAAAAAAACTGACATTGTACGCACTTGCTATGATTGTGTGCGCATTCAATTTTTCTGCTTAAATTTATTTCTCGCCTCTTAAAACATAAATGGTTGACACGTTCAAAGGCTTATATAAATGAATGGCAGATTCGGTGTTCATCAGGCTCATAATAATCGGAATTAATGGGTGTGTAAATATCAAGAAACACAAGAAATATATTGATAACTTTTGCTTAAAACAATATTTAGACTTCACACGAGTAAATAATTTTTTGTTTTTCATTTTATCCACTCGTTCAAATTTTTCTTTTATATACTCTGATATTTCCCATTTGTCACCTTTCAATGGTATGATACATTATTTCAATGTATACATACATTATTGATGGACCACATGGAGTGGTCCATCAATAATGCATGTAGGAAATATGTCCACATCACCTTCAAGATTATCAGGAACCAAATCAAGGTCATTTCAATTGCCCATATGAGGCTTGAAACATTCTATTTCAAGGCCGTTGACTGGCATCTAAAAATCTTTTCACTGATTTTCCAATATATTGACAAAAGACTTCAACTTGATTAGTCGCAAAAATAATATACCTATATATTATAGTATATTTTTATATTTTATTTTTAGTATTTTTTTGTTTGCTATACTGCTTCCAATTAGCAGGTGCTTTAAATTTTTGTAATAAAAAAGTGAGTAAAAAAAATTTCTTGACTTTGTTTTATTCCCTGATTAAAAAACCATAACGGCATGACAAATCAGTAACCCCTTTTTAAAAATCTTACAGAAAAAATAAAAATCTCTGTTATTGACAATACTTTTAAATAAGTATATTTTTCTAAAACCTAGTCATCTCACACTAAAATCTTAGAACCAATTTTTTCAAGGTTTATTTACTTATCAGTGTTTTATCCAGAAGTTATTTGGGCACACCGGTTTATAAATTGACACATAGAGCATTTCAGGTGCTCTCTAAAGCAGCTGGGTGTTTAGGGGCATGCTGTAAGCACCCCCAATGGGGTATAGGGCGAAACCCCATAATTTTTTTGGTTTTGCTCTAAATTGTAACTCTAGAACATCTAAATCTCCACTTAGGCCATCCTAAATAATATATATGTTTCTGATCCACTGTCCGGTTGAAAATCTTTGAATAGCGTTTTTTAATCTGCAAATTTGTTATATTTGTGGTTTAACTAAGGTTAAACCTTGGATATTATTTTTTCACATTTATCACCCCCTTCTTTTTTATACTAGAGGTTATATGAGGTGATCTTTTACAGAAAGTTTGCTTGTTATGATTGTGGTGAAGAGAACTTCTATACTTCAGAATGACATATTGACCATTTATCATTTGGTGAGAGTTTAACTCACTTTTTGATATTGCAGGTACACTTTCCGTTGATTCACAAATTTGAATGAGCTGATTTTGATCAGCAAGGATGTTATATAACTTTATATGCAGCAGATGTGTAAGGGGGCATAAAAATTTTGCCAGAAATATTTGTAAAATAATGTTAAGAAAATATACCAGGCAAAGACTGAGCATTTGAAATAACTTCATTTAAATCAGTTTGATTTATTCTTTCCTTAACTTGTTTAGCAGTTACATGGAAAACATGAGTTGTAGATAGATTTTTTGACAGCTTCCAGAAAGGAAACATTAATTATCTTCGTTCAAAAAATGGCTTCTTTTGCTGCTAGTCTAGTTGTTCCTCCAATTCCATCTACTGGACCTTTTCTATGGGATGCAGCAAAGAAATTCCAGTACAGCTTTGCATTACATTGGACCTCTAACCATTCTAATGAAGGCGGAATAAAACGATTTTTAAATTGACTACTAGGCCCATTTGACCATATCTGCAATATTTTTATATTGCTGTGAAGAAAATTTACTGACAGAGTCTCTATAAAAACAATAATTACATTTCTTGAGTGAGCAAGATCATTAGAGACAATCACAGCTGACGTACACTCATTATTTTGCCAAAGAGCAGCAGTGAAAACAGCAATCTGATTTCTGTGCCAATGAACTGATTGAACCTCATCTTGCCAAAATGTTGAATAGTTTTCTGCGTAATCAATATGTAAAACAGCAACCTCATCATAATCTTGATTTCAGATTTGTATTTTTTGTATGATTTCATTTTTTTTGCTTGATAAAACTGTGGAGAAGAAATGATGGTATCATAGTTTGTAAAGACTGGTGTATTTCAGATATTTTTCCAGATTTAGCACTTTTCTGTAGCTGCCCTTTACCACTAGTAGCAGCTTTTTTTTCCCACTGATACCAGGTCACATTAGTTTCGATTTGATTTAATAGAAATACTGTTAAAAGTATCTGTTTATCTTTGCAAAAAGAACATTTATTGTTTCAATAGATGTCAGTACTATCAGCACAAACAAACAATTTAGGTAGCTCATGTGTGTACAAAGGAAATTGTTGTTGAAAACTGTGTAATGCTTCAAAATAAAGTTATCATATAAAGTGAAAAGCACATACACAAGTTCGCATTTGACTTGACAAAAGAATATGTCCAGCAAAGATGTTATTTAAATTATGAAATGTAAATTTTGAAATACCAATTTTTACATATAACATCTAAGACTGCATCTAAGACTCATTAAGTTATTAATGTTTGAAGCATGTGTCTAATATTTAAAATAATTTGACATTAAAGAAATTTGGAACATTTAACAGTCGTGAGCAGCAGGGTAACAGTAGAAGGCGTTTTAGCCAAGTCAACTGAAAAAAAATCATTGGTATCCTTCTACAATGCTGTGAGTGGTTTAGGATGGGCATTTAAAAAAATTTAAGAAGCATGTATTTTTGAGCACTATGATCATCTAGCTGCTTTGATACTATTTTGATATTGATATAAATCATAAACAAATGTAAACCTTTTTTAAAACATAAATAAAAAAATCATCGTAGCATTATTGATATAATATATATATATTTTTGAATAAAGTATCGCTACTTATCGTAGAGTAATAGGACAATAACTAAAATTATTATTCAATGCCACAGATAATAGTTTACTTTTCAAAACACTGTTTTTAAATATGAAGTTAGCTTCTTATACCAAAATATTTATATTGTGACTAAAAACAAATTTTTAAAGCTTTTTAAAATATAAATTAAAATTGTCACGTCGCTACGTAACGGCGTGACTAACTTTGGAAGACTAAAAGCTAGTCAAAAAATGTTTCAAAAAAGGTTTTGAAACCTATAATTAAAGGCAATAGCTATTAATAAAAATTATACATTAATTTATTTAACTTCAGTGATTTGAGTTTTAAAAAAACAAACTCAACCATTTTTGTAATGACTTGACATGTAATGGCATGACAAAAAACATATTTTATAAATGAGTCTGGAGGTCACTACGGTAGATAATCTATATATTTCATTTGAATACTTAAAAAGGACATTACAACCCCCCTCTATATTCACTTAAAAATTAAAAATTTGAAAAAAAAAATTTCCAAAAGTATTTTATTTACTTTAAAAATTAATTTTATTTATTTTAAAAATTAATGCTTTAAAAATATTCTTCACAACGATAAATTTTTTCAATGAAAAATGTCTGTAAATTTCATTTCTGTTCACTTAATGATATTTTCTTGCTATCAAGCAATAATATAAAATACATTTTTAAAAAATACGAACTTTTAACTTTCCGTTGATATATAAATACCGACTAATAAATTATAAATATAAATATATAAATACCGACATATAAATTTGGTCGAAATTATTTCAATATCCAAGAGTCGTTTATGGAATATATACATGCATACCGTTTTTGCACTATATCCTTTTCCTTATTTTGCAAATTTTAATGACTTCCAGGTAGTTATTATTCCCATTTCATCATCTTCAATAATGTCTTCTTCATTGTTTTCACTCATTATTTCTTCTTTTGTTTATAATTCTGATGACACATCAATTTTTCTTTCTTTCTTTTCTGGGACCTTGACAAAATCTATTTTCATGTTGCTTATTTATTCTTTCTCTAGTAGTCTCTTGGATATTGTGATTTTTAAAGATTCTGATTCTCAGAAAGCTTGATACATAAAACGTAATTGTAATATGTTTTGTTATTATTGTTAATGGTATTGTTATTATTATGAAATTTTATACAGGATAAACATTTTCAGTAAATAATATACTGCTATTAATATGTGTCCTGTTGACATAAAATGAGTTAAAATTAGTTTTTAAGTAGGTTTTAACACCTGGACTGTAAGTATATAAACATATTTGCTCTCATCCGCAGATTTATTTTAAATTATGTTGTGTTTCTTTCCATCATCTATTTTTTATTTAAAATTACAGTTCATTTCTCGGATGTATATGCTCTCGTCTGCAGGTTTATTTTAAATTTTATTGTTTTCTATTGTTTATCTATCTTTCCATCACATACACTTTGTTTAAAATTACTGCTCATTTCTTGGAAGTATGTTTACACAGTGCAGAAGAATATTATAAGTACTTTACAGCTAATGTTTTGGTTATCTGAAAAATATGTGTGCTATTTTTTCTACTTTTAAGTTAATTGATTTGCTCATACAATGGTTTTACGAAACATTGTTTTTAATCGTTTTTTGAGAAACTATGGCGAAATTATACAACAGTAGAAAAGCGTGTTCCGTTAAAAATAGAAATTCATTATTGCCTGTTGTTCATTGAATGACGTTCAGAGACAAACTACACATATGTAGTTTTCAAAATTTATCTGCGCAGCTCAACCATGGTGCGCTGCGTTAGGTAGGGGCTGGGGAAGGAAAGGGGGGCTGAAAAGGTGTAAGGCAAAGTCTGCCTAAAATTCCAGTAGTATGAAATGCTCATGTTAAGTTACCAGGTGACAAGCTTTTATGCCATACTTTAGCCAATAATTCAACGAAAACCGGTTTTGAAATCGGCTCTTTCGGACCCATTATGTTGACTCTATCATTTAGCAATTTCTCTCATTCTCTTTTTAATTGGCCAAGTCCACAAACATTAATATATTAATACAATAATTGGTTCACCCCTCATTGGAAAGTGCTATTTTTCAAGATTATTCATGTAAATTTTCCAAAAAAATGGTCAAGGAACAGTGAGGCGCTTTTCATTAACTAACCCTCGTTTTATCACGCACAGTTTTATTATAAAAGTTATCATTGAATGAGCCAATCAGACTATCTGGAAATATTGGATTTCATCTGTTTGATAAGTTGGAAAATTTTCAACGAGGGGACCAAAATTCCTACCCTCGATTTTCAGCTCGTATCACGATTTTCGGCTTACACCTGAAACGGCTGTCTCTTTGAGGATATCAAATAAAATAAAATAAAAAGGTGCTTCGGATGACAGCAAAAAAAAAAAAAAATCAGAAAAATTAATTTTTTGGGGGCATGGACCTGAATTACCATATTCAGACATTTTGAACCTAAATCATGTTTTTAGGAATATCTTGATCTAAAATTGTTGCTAGATAGTGATTGAGGACTCGTTGAAAGGGTATTGATAAAACGCTTTGGATAATAAAAAAAAATCTATAAATTTGTTTTTGTGGGGCCTGGGGCCAAATTACCATATTTGGGTAACGTCTATCCCCAACTTGTCGAATTTATGGTGAAGAATATATATTCTGCAAGGTCATCAAAACATATCAAAGTTTCCTTAGCAATGAAGAGATGAAATCAGCATCACTTATTAATGATTTTTACCAAATATTTATTAAAGTATTGTTTGAATTCAGTTTAGTTGTATTATTATAGTAAGTTTAACCTGTTTTTCAAATTTTTAATCATTGATGAATCTTTATATAATGGTTTTAATTTTTGATGATACAGTCGGTCAGTCAGCACCTTTTTACGTTAAAAATTGTTGCAATATTTCTATACTTTTTAGAAAGATCTATATTTAAAAATAAGTAGGCAGATGTAACAATTAACGGTTTTGACCTGAGATTATTTTAGGACAATAGTAAAAAAATGTGGCGAGGAGGCAGGCCAAAATTTGGCCCTGCATAGAGTTCCCCATCCACTAAATAGGGGAAAACTTGGGATTGCTGATAATAAAAACGACTTACTTAATAAAAGGAAGAAAACTATAACTTAAATAATTTTAAGATCAATTTTAAACTTTTAGCGATAGACTTAATGTTTTTATTTATTTTGGTAAATTACTTCAGTTGATCATTTAGGTAAGTTTTAAAAACGTATGAGCTGTAAACATATAAATATGTTTGCTTTGTTTTTAGAAAAATTTTTTGTGAGTACTGTAGGTCTTGTAGTTAGATGAAATAGAAATATATATTTTAAAAATTTGTGTTTAATCGTAATGAATTGTTTTATTTTTTTCCTGTTAAGTTATGCATTGTCGTAAAACTTTTTAAAATTTTAATGTTATAGAGTAGTCAGCTCTCGTCTGCAGGTGTCTTCTAAATTTTATTTCAGTTCTTATTGCAGTTGTTTTTCTGAAGAAGTAGATTTTATATAACATGTAGCTAACAAGGATGAAAGAGTTCTGTATTTATCCGGATTTGCATGTTTTAAATTAATATTCTTCCTGAATGGAAAACTAAACAAAAACTGTTGTTAAAAAATGAAAAAAATTTTTTTTTGATCTTAGTATATAAATATACAAATTATAAGGAATTTTTTTGTTAATTATAAGCAAATTATTGGTTTAATAGCTCTTACTATGTTTTACCCTTATTTGGACTCGTCATTTGTACATACTGGCTGTTGAAGGAAAGACTCTTCTATCTGATATACATAGCTCAATACTTTTGATATAGAAAAAGCTTACAGAAGTTAGTCATGAATTAATTATAAGTTAATTAATTCGTAATAATTCGCAGTTAAGCAATCGTAAATCATAATTGAAAAAATAAAGCGTGACGTTGCAACTATTTTATTACACACTTATTATACTATTATTATATTATATTATGACACCAGTCGATGGGCTTTTTTTAAATTTTTGAAGAGAGGTGTAGGCTATGTGATTAAAGCACGAGATGAATGTCGTCTATTAGGATTATGTACAACTGATGAGTCATGCGCTGTAGCCAAAATAGAAATGGGAAAGTCTGTTTATGTCTCATGTTATGATAGAAATAGAAATTGTGTCTTTGAAAAAATTTATATTGTTTTTAAAAAAACTATTTCAAAAGCATTAAGGTTCAAATTTTTTGCTATTTCATTCAAAAATGCTTTTAGCATTTTTGTTTTGAATATTTATAGTTATTATATTTAATTATTTTATTTATTGTTTATTTATTATTTATTTATAATTTTATATTTAATTTGTACAGTTATTTTAATATTTAAGTATGTTTTTTACTTTAGCAAGAGGTAGCGAAGGAGTTAAATTAATTCAAGGTACACATGATTTTAAAGAAATCCAAGATTTACTTGAGTAAGTAGATATTCATGAAGTTTGAAATTCTGATTGATCATATTTATAGAACCCTGGTCAAACTGACATTCATACCTATTTAAGTACTGCTCATTAATTTTAAAAATTTTTTTGCGAGAAAAGTTGTACAAAAAGACAAATAAAAAATCCATCTTTTGGTAATTTTTGCAGAAAGAAATTTTTTTAGATGTCCTGGACTTTGATTATGCTGGAAATTAAAGAAAATATACATAATGAAATTATGTTTCCTGACTCCCTTGAAATTTTAGGAATGAGATAGCAGCATATACAACCATCTCCAACCATCAGTATATTTGGAATTAGTTTTTTGAAAAAATTTTGCTTTAATTTAGAAAAGTTTTTGTGGGGAATAAGGGCCGTTTTGAAGATTATAATGGACAAAGTGCCCTGAAAATTCTTTTTTTATAAATAATTTTTTTTTTGTGGAATTTTGCATCATAAATTATATTAAGCTCATAGAAAAGTTCTTGCTATTTTTGAACTTCTTGTGAAATCAAAGGGAGTTATGGATCCACCAATCCTCATTCATTCGTCAGTTTGTCCGCCCACACAACTTTTTTCTAAAATCGTTCATGAAATTAAGGATATGAAGAATCAAATGTTTTTTGGTTCTTTCCATGAAATAATATTAATATTAATAATATTATATATATCATTATTTAATATTATTGTTTATTTTATGATATATTATTAATATTATTATTTATAGTATATAATATGCTTATTCTGTTGAAATTTTTGGTTATTTTTCAGCCTGACAAAAGTGTTTTGCAAATTGATAAACTTAAACGCCTTGGGTAAAATTGTTATTCTGAAGTCCTAAATGAAATGAAATTGCTAAATAATTACCATATGAATTTTGAATGAGCTCAGGTTAGTTAAGATTAGCATAGCTTCAGTGTATTTCTCAGTTTAAACCCATGGGTCTTTTGGAAATAAATTAGTTTGAAGCTGCTTGTTTGTCCCACGTTAAACAATACTTTGGAAATATGTTGGATTATGCTTAATATGTTTGGCCACTTTTCAGCTTATTTTAGCTAATTGTGTAATTTTTTTGACATTTGAGCTAAACTTTATTTCATATATTTATGGCTTTCCTGGGTGATTACTTTGTCATAATTTTTTATCCTACTGATCAGGAAATTGTACACAAAGACTTAAAATGTTCTCAAAATTTTAATTACCTTGAACTTTAACCATAAATAGGTGAGATTTTTTATGAAAATGAAATTAAACTTAGATTGCCATCTGTCAAAAATTTAAGCTCTATTTACTAATTTTATTATTTAAGATTTTTTTGCTTTCTGTTTTAATATTTTTTAAGTATATTTGAATTTTTTAAGTGGTTGTTATAACATTGTCTGGCAAGCTTGAACTTTGTTTGTTAATGGACTATTTTACACTTTTTATATATTTTAACCAAAGTGTTTGTTCACGATAATTATTAATAATAAAATGGTTGTTTAATATACCAGTTAGTCAATTCTCGTTAGGCAACGTAAAATGTTTGATTTAGGATTTGGATGAGTTCACATATTTCTGTCAATTCGTAAATCCTGTCAATTTGTCAAGTTTTGCGCAGTAATCGCATTTTTCTTCTTATTATCAAATAATAGCAATAATATTATTCCAGATAAATTAGGAACTTTTTGTTTTCTTTTTTATATAAAGCAAACGTTTTCAGAAGTCACATAGTTCCAAGATATGGCCTTGAAATTTGGATATTTTTTGAGTTGAAGATAAAATTTTTATGTTTAGTATTCCTACTTCAGCGTCAAGAAAAGTGGCATTTAGTCCAGATGGCAGCTGTTATGCATATTCGGATGGTACAAAGTAAATTTTTTAAAGTTCCTTTACAAGATATCAGGCTTTGAAATACATATTTTTTTGGAATATGTGATGATACTGGCATAATGGTAATAATGCTTGTATTTTGACTCCAGTCAAACATATTTGCTGTTAAAAGTCAAAAACAAGAAAAAGAAAAATCTTGTAGAAATAAGTTATTTTTAAACTTGAAGCTAACAATATCACAAAACATGTATATTAGGAAGGAAATAACCTAATGAAATACTTGTCAACAACTTTTTTGAAAAGTATGCCATTAAAACTTATTTCAGAGTTTTTAAGTACATTTTTGATGCCACAATATTGCACCGTTGAGTATTTGCTGCAACTTTCACCACCAGTTTGAATCCAAAGCCCTGAATTAATTGTTGGTCATTTTCTAAATTAATGCTTATAATGCGTATTATTATGTACATGTAAGCATGGTTTAAGAAATTAATCTTAATTTTAAATAATGTGAAGAAAAAAGTGTAGAAAAGGTATAAAAATATCTTAGCTATAAAGAAGTGCTGTAACATTTTGGTATACTTTTAAAGATTTATTATAAGTTTCCAACAAATGAAATTTGTAAGAAATTATTTTAACGAGCCATTTAAGCAATGCCATTATCTGTGTCAGCTTTTTCAGCTTTTCTTTTACTTCTTTTTCTTTTTAATCTCACAAATTGTTTTCATTATCGGTTTTTATTTTTCTAATGATGTTGTCAAGCAACTTGTTTTAATTCCAATGAGGTTGTCAAACAACTTGTTTTAATTCCAATGACGTTTTCAAGCAACTTGTTTTAATTTTGAAAATCCAGTAATAGTAATAGTTTTGCTTGTGCTTTTTTAGTTTGAAAGTAATTCGAATGAGTGATGGAGAACAATTTTTCTCAGCACAAGGTCAAAAGACGGTAGAAATTATTATTTCACCAAAGAATACTTACCTGGCATGTTGGGAACAGTTTTATACCACGCAGCAAAACACACAAGGAAATCCAAACTCATTAATTTATAAATTGAAAACTGGTGAATTAATGAGAAGTGTAATCTTTAAGAATCATTCTGGATGGTGAGTGCTTGGTATTATAATTTATATTATTTAAGAAGAGAATAAATAAGCTGCTTCCTCGTTTTACTAGTCAAAGATTTGAGAAGAGTCAGTAATAATTTACAAAAATCAACCAAGTTAATTTTAATTTTGAATTAAAAAAAAGAAAAAGAAAAAATCGTTTCAGTCTATTATAAACCCTTATGATGTATTGATATTTTTAATAAGTATCCATTGAAAAAAATTACATTGAAAAAAAATTTATTTAAAATTAAAATAGCGACTTAAAAACTTATCGAAGTAAAAGATTTTTGAAAATTTATTGGAAGAAAATTTTTCATACTGCAAGGAAATTATTAAATAAATTGCTGATGTAGATTGGTTCGACAATGAATATAATTCTGTAAGATGCTTTATAGCAGGAAATACCACAACCACTATAGCCACTCTTCTGATTATTTATGTACCACTAAGCCTTCTCTAATGTTTCCTTTTGTAGCTGCCACTCTGAATATTACCTTGATTTTGCCTATTGACTATAATTATCATAAAAAAAAAAATGTCTTGTAATACTATAAAGGGATTTTTCTCTCCTTAGCTGCTAAGAAAATCAAATAATGATTACTTCAATCATATATTTGCAATGTTATCTTTTTAAATATGATAGATTTGGTTTCTTTGGCAATGGGAAGTTTTTAAAACTGGTTATTAAACCTTAATTTAATGTTTAACTATAGTTTGTTATTTAGGAATGTAGAGGTCTCAGAAGAAATGTTTATTTGTATATTTCTGAAATTATTAGTTTTCATGTTTTATGTCGCACTGAAATTTTTCAGTTTACATTCTGTCTTATTGGTTTTAACTTATTGGTAAATATTTGGCAAGTGCCTGGGGTTGGCATGGTAATTTTAAGATTTTTTATTGATTTATGTTAATGTTTAATTAATCCCAATGTAATTGTTATTCTTTTATTTGTCAACATAGATGTCATGTAAAATCGACATATAAAGGTTCGCAAAAGCATGGCAAACTTGTTGGCAAACCAAAGTTAAAAATGGTATATGGTAATTAAGAAAACTGCAACTGACTTCAACAAATAACAAATTTTCTTACACTACCAGTGATTAATATACAATAAAGCTGTAAATAGAAATAGATTCTCTCTCAACAGTATCAAAATTAATTTTGATTTGGTTTGATCTATTATAATAGATTTTACAAAAAACAAATATATATATATATTTTATGGTATATGGTATACATATTTATACATACAATACAATAATTTACACTTAGATTTTATCCACTAGTCCTGTCGAATAGTTCAGCATTTAAAAAAATGGGATTTCTACTATTCAGAAAATGATATTGACTGTCCCTAGTGTTAAATTATAGCAGTCCTTGAAGTAAGTTCCTCTGGTTTTAATAGTTGAAACAATGCATTTTAGTGTAAATTGTAGGTTTGGTTGGTAAATTTGTTTAGGCCAATTATAGAGAAAAAGGAAAATTCACTGTCCCATCGGACAGCAAAGAATTCTTAATTCTTAATTTCACTTTCTGCATCAAAATTTGACTGTCTGATACCGTCGGCCTAACTTTAGTGTACACCACTGTATATATAGTGAAATGAAAAAAATACTCTTTAATTTAAAATGAATTTAAATTTAACTTACTGCTTTTGTTTAAAGACAATTAAATGTTATATATCATTATATATATAATGTTAAGTAAAAAAAATTGTAACAAAAAATCAAACACCAAAAAGAAGAATACAGGATAGATAAATAAAAATATTGATAGAGCAGAGCAAAAGGCTGCTGAATCAATAGATAAAAAAATTTCACTCATCACAGCATATAAATGAATCATATATTATTATCATTGGAAAAAAATATCATTAGAAAAATCTAGGCTTAAATTTTCCTATGTTTCATAAGAACTTTGGAGTTATTTTTATTATTAGATTTTTATAGAGATTTTCATAAAATCCCAATTAAGTAAGGAAAAAAGAAAAGGTTAGGGTTTAAATCCTGAATAAAAATAAAAACAGTAAGACTTAGGCTGGTATTCTTTAATGCATCTTTGATCTTATTATATCTTGATTATTACTGAAGGCAAGGTGAATTATTGAAAGATATGCGCAGGGATGGGGCCGTTTTTTAATACAAATGGCTAGAGGGATATCATAGACTTGTGGCATTGTTGAATCTAGAAATAATTTTTCTTTTAGGAGAGACCAATTTAATTTCTCCTTCTGTAGTCCCTACCGACCACATGTTTTCGAAATCAAGAAAAATAATATTCATTTGCAGATATATAAAAAAAAAAAAATTTTTAATAGAAATAATATATTTACATTTTCTTTGGTGAATTTTTACTGCTATGGTTTTTGTAAATGATGTTAGTTTGTAAAATTTTGTGTTGTGTGCTATATATAAATTTTATGGTTTTACAACATGCCATAAAAACTTTAAAATTAAATATAGCATTCTCTGCATGTATATTGTATTGTTTTTTTTTAAAACAATACAATATACATGAATATACAATATACATACAATATAAGAAACCGGTCTCACCTTAAAAGAAATGTTCCCTAAAATCATGAAAGTACTCAAAACGTTTCGACTGGTTTTGTGTGAAATTCAACAGTTATTCAGCCTTCATTCCTTTAAGTGTGATTTTTTTAGGAAATTTTTAAAGTTATGATTATGACTTTATAAAGTAAAAATTAAATTTTTTATAGTGTGTGTTGCAGAGATTTTCTTCTGTATAATTTTTCAAAATTTTATGAAAAAGAAAAGAAGAATGATTATATTTGAATGAAGTAATATGAAATACAGCTGTTTGAATACAAATGAGTTTTTTTAACAAAATAGTTAATCAGAAGATAAATGGTTAGGTTTTTAAATCTTTATTATCCAGGGCACCATCTTGGACAGCTGATGAGAAAATAAGTGCAAGATGTGTCACTAATGAAGTGCAATTCTTTGAAACTGATGACTTTCGTAAGTTTTTTTTGTTTGTTTGATACTTTGTTTTGATGAAATATTTTTCTAATTACTCAATTTTAAGTGGGATAGTTATTAGTCCTTTTAGCAAATTTATCTATTATTTGAAGGTTTGTTTATTAAATTTGAGGGAAATGGAGCAGAATGAAATTTTGTTTAATTTTACTATTGCATATAACTACTTTGGATCCGTGGCGCAGTGGTCTTAGGAGTTGAACTACGGAGACCGTAGTGAAAAGGTATGTGGTTCGAGCCCACTCAATGACTGCGTTTACGTTAAAACCACCATCTAATTTCGGGCGACTTATTTTAGCAGAGTTTAGGTGGTGTATGTTTGTCCTCGTCCTATGTCCCAAATTCGTAATATAAGTATCTATAACAAAAAAAAAAAAATTTTTTACTGATGGAATGATATTAAACCAATTAGGTCAAAATATTTAGACATGAAAAAGTCAGTTTTTTTTTTAAATTTTTACTACTTTTAGTATATAGTTTTTTTTCTTCTATATCATTTTATTCACTTTAGACAAACCTACTACAAAGTTGTATTTGCAAAACGTAGCAGGATTTGCTTTCTCGAAAGGGGAAAACCTTCCTTATTATGTTTCTGCTCATATAAAAGGGAAAAAGGTATAATCTTATTTTTTGCTTAGAAATTTAGAATATAAAGCACTGAATTGCAACAAAAAATACCGTTAAAAGAAATCATTTGTTCTGCACTATTTTATATCATTTGGGCTACCAAGCTATAAAGACGTAAAGTTAGTTATGTTAATCCTTAGCATTCCATTACCAGTCCTGGATTTCAATGTTGTCCTCAGATCCCATGCCCAGAACAGTCCGGGATTTCACTTTGAGCAGTCTTAGCTCAATACACCCTTGTGTAAATCATATGAGACCGATTTGAAATGAAAACAGAAAAATTGAATTATATTGTAAGCAATCAACTTATAGCTTTATGATTGGTTATCGTAAAGTTATAACGTCAAACTTTTTGTGAAATATTTTTGTTATGGAGGCTGTCGCAGGTCCATGAAAGTAAAAAAAAAGTAATTTCAACACTTTTTTGAACACTTCTGTGGGTGAATTACAGCTTTTTTGAAGATAGTGACGATGATACTGATAAAGTTAGAGATACTATTAGAGATGTCTTTGGTGAAAGTGAGGATGAGTTTGATGATTTTCAACCTTCCTCAGAAGGAGATGATCAAAACTCAGAAGATGAAAGTTGTATAAATATTCCTCCTGCTGCAAAAAAAACTAAAGTTGTCGATTCCCCCCCTGGTTTGGACATGAAAGATTGGAAAAAAGGTGATAAGAAACTTGAAAAATTACAACCTTTTATTGCTAACCCAGGTATTACAAACATTGAATTTCCTGATCAAGTTGATGAACTTTTTTT
>JAUZNK010041110.1:0-17175 GCA_035046665.1 Euphysa ruthae
GTATATAAATATATATATAAATTTTTCATATATATACACATAGATAGCTATACATAAATACATACAAATACTGTACTTATTTTGAAATTCTTTTGCGGGTTCTGCATTATATATTTGCATCTTCCACCACCGTGATGATTTTTCTTCAATGTCAAGGATTCAGATTAAAGTTTTGATACGGCAAACACGTGTTTTATTAAATAGCGTGCAAATAGTGTTACTTTTAACATTAAAATTAATTTGTTTGATAAAAGAATAGGAAATAATTTAAAACTGTGGAAAATAAACTAAACAAGGATAAAATTGAGTTACGTTTATAAAAAACTTTTATTCAATTGTTGGTTTGTTTAAGTTGATTTACCTTTTTTATTTTTTTTATTACCTTTTATTTTTTCTCTTTAAATTTTGTTTTTGGGATTATAAACGGAAATTTGTAGTTTGTCATAAAATATATCTTTAAGATTATGAAAAATTTTCATTTTAAGTGTCCTCATGATTTTCAAGAGGTATCCCATATCCTGTTTGATATAGTGCAAATTTGACGCAATGCGCTTTTATAGACGGTTAGAAAACAAAGATTGACAAGTAAAGGACGAATTTGAGAATGAAGCTGAACTAGTAGAAAACGCAATAATTATTGTGATACTGGTGTTATTATGGAAGCTTTGATGCCCTTGAGAACAATCGAAAAGAAAATTTTCTGTTATCCTTCAATAATATAAAAATACTTATATTCTTACATTTAAAACTATAAATTGAAAATAACCTGCGATTTTTTCAAAATCAAAAATTTTTTGTCTTTTTTTTTTTTTTTAAGTATTTACCAAGATAAGACATAGGATAAATACAATTTCTTTCCCTAATCAATTCTAAGAAAACATGCATAAACGTTACAAGTCTGAAATATCATTAAAAACAAATAATTACACAAGTTCAAATTTAAGTAAAGATCAATTAATATGAAAAGACTTTACTATGTTCTGATTGGAAGGGAAACCTAGAAGATAAGTCAGCGCTAAAATACCGAATATCTTTTCATAGAACCCTTTGTTAGGTATCAATTTTAGTTGCATGAATTATATTAACTAAATGATTTATTTAGGAGAGGTAAAATAAAATAATAAAAGTAGCAATAAACAAATAAAGGAAAGGGATGATGGGGAGGGGTTTGGCGAAAGAAAAATTAGAATAGATTAATTAATAAGTTATTAGAATATAAGATAATAAAAAATTCTTAGTCGATGCTAAAGACATTTTATAGAGCATTATAAACAAGAAATCTTTTTTGAAGATATGAAGACTTTGGACACAATTTAATTCACAACTTAGAGAGTTCCAAAGACCTCTGTAAGAGGTAGAATTTTCTACTTGTTTACATGAGTTTTTTGGTTGAGTATATGTTTTTCTATGATTAGATCGCAAGTTAATATTGAAAATATTGAGTTCAAAAAATTAATTAAAATTGTTGTGGGACTTGTTTTTTAGTATCTTTGAACATAAAAATCAGGACTTGGTAGATATTTAAGTTGTAACGGTGAAAGTGAGGAAGAAGAAGACACTTTTTTTAGATAAAAAGCTAATAATAGATGCATCTTTGAAACCTTCTATCGCGTTAAAAGAATCTCAAATAGGAAAACATGAATTTTTCAGAAGCAATGGTTTACACTGTCAACAAAAGAAAATCTTATAGAAAGTAAAGACTTGGTGTGTGTGTTTATGTGGACGAAAAACGTCCTGGTAAACCGGGCCCTCGGTTTACCTTGATCCCGCCTCGTATGAGATTTACTTTATAAAATGAAATCTTGTTGTAATTTTAAAAAAAAATCCCTGTAAAAAGGGATCACACTACACTGCAACAAAGATTTTGGTTTTCTGGAACGTTTTTTCCACATATAAACACATTTTTGAAAATTTCCCAACAAACCAGGACGCTTTTTGCTATTATATGCGTGTGTGTTAATCAAAACGTCGGTAACTTTAATTCAAGATGGCAGATGTTGTAGAGATTGTTTAAGTAAAGAAAGCAAAGAAAATGAATTTCAGATGTTACTCGGAGTTAAATGAAAAAATAATTGGTTGCATTTGCTCTTATAAGAGGAAATTGACATACCAAGGTTTAGATTTTGATGCAAATAAGCCTAATTTACAGAGAGCTTAGAACTCTCACAAAATTAATGCTGAAAAAACTTTATTTGGCCCAGTTAGTGTTACTGATTTCAATCCTACGTCTGAAGAATTTTCGTTTGCTTCTAATGAAATTTTTTTCAGTTAAAAAAATAAAGATAAATTATGTGATAAACATAATAACCATAATGAGGATAAATTGAAAAGTGAAGATTAAATTATATTTATATTCTGATTTCAGCATATATTCTTTTTATGTAATTTATTTGTCAAATCGTCATTGCGTCATCGTTTTTAGAAAGAGTGCTATCTTATGCTTTATTGGTTTGTTTATTTACAAAACATAAAATTATCTTAATTCACATGAAAAAAAAAAAAAAAAAATGAAATTGTCTTTCAACATTTTTTTTTTTGGGTTTATTGAAGCAAAACATAAAAAATATCACGTGACAGGATTTTCGCCCCGGCAAACCTAGATCAAAATTTTATATAAACAGACGCTGAAACTTGTCCTGGCAAACCGAGAGCCTCGGTTTGCCGGGACGTTTTTCGTCCATATATACATCCCCTTAGCGGAGTTATTCCATATAAAACATAAATAACTATTTTAAAAACTTTATTCAATTGAAATAAACGCTTCTATAAAAACAATAAGAGTGAATTTGATCCGTCCTAGGATTATGTGATTAATCTAATTTTTTTTTAAATCAGGCCAAAACATAAAATTCTTCCAATATGTGCAACCTTATAATTACACAGAATATATACACAGAACTCTGTGTGGTATGCCAAATCTATGTATTTTATTAACGCTTTGTTTAATCTTTTTAGATGAGGGTTGCAAAAGTAGCTGTCAATGCACTATACAAGAAATATGGGACCATATTCGATTACGGACCTTCGTCCGTTATCATATGTAAGTAGATCCATCTATCATTACTTAAAAATAAAAATATTCTCAGTTTTATTGTTTAGCGTTTTTAGTGAAAATCATGGCTTGCTATAGTGTCAACAAGCATTTTGAGGAAAAAATAAGAGTCAACTACAAAACAATTAGAATGGTAAAATGTTTGATAGCATCAAAAATAAGACAGGTGTATTCCTAAAATCCATCAAAAAATTATGTTTTCGATTTCTTTGTTGTTTAAAATAAAACATTGATAGCATCAATTTGAGAACAATACAGATTTTCTATCATTTTTTGAAAAAAAATGTAGCGAAATTAAAGAAGATTCTTTAACCTTTTATTTTATTGAAAGGAAATTTCTTTATTCATTGCTTATATATCCGTTATTTATTATTTTAATGACGTGCATTTTGTACGTCGGTAATAATGTGGCTATCACTGAAGCAGTATTTACGTCTTAATTCACTGACTGCAAAAATGTGCACAAAGAAGTGGCTTAGACTCAAGAAAAAAGGAGATAAATTCAAGTTAAAAAACTGTACTAATATGATAAGTTTGATTAATGTTCCATTTCAAACTGGGACATTTCAATCTGCCTGAAAAAACGCCAGATGTCTTTTTAAAACAGGAAACCCAAGCGATATGAATAATGACAAACCAATCTCGACCCTGCCAACGTTGTCAACTATCGTGGAAAGTATTGTAAGTTGTCTTCTTATTCACAAGAAAGTAATCTTCTAACAAATACTACTATGTTCCTTGACAAAGTGAGATTTGAGATTGAGTAAAGCCTTTGACACACTGTGAGTCACTTAAATTTGCTGAAATAGTTACATAGTTACGGACCATACCAAAAATTCAAAGTAATCCAATTTGCTGATGATACCGTGTTATATCTTAGAGGTAAAAATCATGAAGTTATCAAATCTTTGCTAAGTGAAGATTGTGATTCTGTTATATCATGGTTTTTTGAAAACGAACTTCTTAAGGATTTAAAAGGAGGCAAAGCTGAAATAATATTTAATAGGTCTGCGAACTATATCCAGAGAGCTATGTTTAAAAACGGTATAGTTTGCGATTGACTTTATTTCATTAAAAAGCCCGTTCCATAAAAATGGGACCTTTTGATGACAAGCTATTTCTTCCCATGGTAGATATTCTCAAGGGCGTATATAGCTTTAGATGGCTAGTTCGTAGAGGGAATCTTTTATCTGTAGAAATTCCAGACATGTAATTTAGGTTGGGTCTACTGCATACCCTGGTTAATTGTTTATGGGTAGTAGTAAAAACAAGACTAGAGAAGTGTCTCTCAGTCAATCTAAAAGTTTTCCCTTCGTGGTTAGGTCACACTACACGTCGTTCAGCCAATGAAGCAACTTCTGAACCATATTTTTGTGTGATATTTGTGATAAGCTCAAAACGAAAGTACAATCACGTTATTTTTCCATAAATTTTTTATTGGAAAATCTGTGCATTGAATGAACAAATATTCACCAGATGAAAAAAAAACTTTTTTTATACCACTTTTTTACACGTTCTCGTTCTGTTGGATAAGATGTGATCAACTGATCAGAGTGATCGACACCGCCTATATTATAAATACATAACGTTTATTTTTCCAATGTGTTATCAAATATAAATTTAATGTTCATATTCGACAAGTCGTTCCCCGCGTTTTAACTTTGTTTTTGTTACGGTATCAGGTTAGTCCTTTGTATGTTCCTACGACACCTGAACCACACTTATTAAAAACATTACAAATCTCCACAGAATTATACCAGTTGTCAATATAAAGATAATGTCATACATCTAGTAAATCATCCGCTAGAAACAAGAATTTTTTGACGCGTGGTAGTCTTTGTCGCCATATTATTCGATTAAAAAATTTTTTTTACACTTCACTTTCAAATAAGCACCAGGTTGATCTTTCAATGCTAATATGCGCCTAGGTAAATATTCTTTTATATGCGCCAATGGCCTACATTAACTTTAGATTGAATTTTGCTTTAAGGAGATTTTAAAATTTAATGTTGAAGTGAGAATTGCTGCAAATCATCTCCTTGAAACATTCCTCCACTCTGAAAGTTTCGTTTGTGTTCATTTAAAGAAAGGGAAATATGTAACAAACAGAACAATTGCAAACATATATCTACACAACGACAGTATATTATCATTTGACAAAGAAATAGGCAAAGGACTTGCTAAATTCAAAAAGCGTCAGCGCCTCAAAGAATAAACCTCTTTGTTAATAAAAAATAAATTTATTTGAATGTTAGAATTTTTTGTTAATATTTTTTATCATTTGAAACAAAATTACTGTTAAATGTGTATTTTGGTCTCTGTTTCGTACCCATTATTATTTCCTGACAAAGTATTTTGAATCTATTTATTAATAAAAATGTTCAGTGATATTAGATAAACACCTGCGTTGAACTGAATCTCAATAACTTTGATTTTAAATTTTAAAATTAATCCTGTTAAATGTTTTTAACGTTTATTATATTAATTTCAGGCATTCATAAATACAAATATTAGCCGAAGGAAAACTTTGAATGTTTATAAAAAATCGCCCTCTATGTTTTTTGCCGAACAGGCAAACTATCCGGTTGTCTAAAATTAAAGTAGGCCCAATATTATCTTATGCGGTTTACCTTGATAGAGTATTCATATTTCATTTATATATATATATATATTTTCTTTTTTTTTTTTTTTTTTTTGTTTAAGGCTTAAAGAAATTGAACCAGGAATAAAAAGTTATTGTAATATCTTGAGGAATTTTTTACATCCGAAATTGTTTATTTTATTTCTTCATATCCTTAGATCCTACAAGTGGTGCAAGCGATGATTGGGTGTATGGGGTATTGGGAGTAAAATACTCATTCGGTCTGGAGCTAAGAGATAAGGGCTATTACGGTTTCTTGCTCCCTGCGAGTCAGATTGTTCCAACAGCTGAAGAAACTTTTGCTGGTTTTTCGGCAATGGCTTTGGAAATGAGGATATAAATGGCAAAATTTTTTTGTAATATTTGTTAGATCATACATTTAAATAACTTTCCATTCGATTAATCTATACTCTCTGTTGCATCCCTAAATTTTCAACAAACCGTCTGAGCCCATCTCATTGTTTTAAACAAAGACCACACATCGTTTTTGCTAATACTTTGTAAAAAAGACCAATTGTTTCGGAGTAATTTGCAAAATTATCGTGTAAATTGTGAAAAGCAATCTTTTTACCTCAAATTGACAATTAAATTATATGGTTGCTCATAGCAGTTCACTTTCATGCACATTTTCTTTTTTATGTCTTAGACATAAAATTTAATACTACAGCAGGAGGAATAAAATAATATTTATTTCAAGAAAAATTATTTCTTCAAATTCCTTATCGTGTTATTTCAAACAATTTCGAAGACCTACAATTTATTTTTGAGGCGATGTCTTTATGATTTCATACACTTGATTGCTTGATTTTCTAAATAGGCTAAAAAAATTCGAAAACGTTTTCCTCAATGATGGTAACACCTTTTTTATTTTTGATGATGGAAAATTTTCTGGTTAAATATTGGTTAGAAAAGAGAAAAGGTATAGAATAAAAAAGAAGATAATATCTAATTAAATTTTAGCGCTTTTGAACCAATCATATACAATGGTTACGTGCTAGTACTAGTTTCAGTTTTTTTTATTGAGAGCATCATCGTTTATTTTGAATTGAAAATTCCATGAATGCTTTTCCTTTTTTTTCTTTTAATATGCCTTTTGAAATAACATCTTATTGTCCTATATTACTAGGCTCTGGTCAATTGCCTTTTTTTCTTCTTGCAACCCGAACCGAACATATAGTTTTTTGTGGATTATAAGCCACAGGATTGCAACTCATCTGTAACTCACGGTTCTTCTCTAACTGAAGAATTTTTGACTGCCCATTGTCACTATTCGTCGTGGTCTTCTGCGCAGCAAAGTGTCTAATTAACCACTACATGTTTGTTGCTGTGTGCCCAATTAGATTATACTGACACCCGTGAGTTCTATGCCAGTTTACGTACCCTGAGCGGGGTCTAAGTGGGTACTACACCATGCCCAGGGGTCTCCCACTGCCTAGCGGAGGGAAGGAGATGCCTTACTGCTCCTTTTAGTGAAGTTTTATCACCACGATACCCCATTAAGCTTTGCATAATATGTTTAATAAACTTTTTTTCTCTGAAAATTCATGTTTAAAGATTTTCATGACATAAAGCATGAGAAGCTTTTTGGCAAGCCAAATTTAAAAACTGTATTAATAACAACCTGCAGTCAGGAATACGAGAAACTATAAAGTTGAAATTATAACCTTTAAACATATAACTGTACTAAAAATTTTTTGGTAATGTCGTTTTCATTATATACTGACCATTTTTTTTCTTTAATTCTTCTTTTCCTTTACTTTTCCATTCTTTAATTCATTAGTTCCTTAATTCTATATGGTTATCTAAAATATATACAAGTTTCAGCAGCGGATCGTATTCGATAGATGGCGGTATGATACTTGATAGGTGGGTAGGTAACATATGGTAATTTTTCATAGAAGTAGTAATCGATTAGGTATTTTTTCTTTCATGCTGGTTTTCTACAATTCTTTATTTCTTTAGTTCTTCTTTTTTTAACTCTTCCATTCTTTAATTTATAGTGGCATATTTCTTCAGGCGTTGCTTAGACAGTAGTGAGTTTCGCATCAGATAGTATTTGATAGGTAATGATATGGTACTTCATAGATGGAAAGGTGGTATATGGTAATTGTTTACAGAGGTAATAACAGAATAGGTTTGAATTTTAATAATAACACGATGATTTTTATTTGTTTGCCGTATAAGCAATATTCAATGCAGTGCTAGATAGATTCTATAGAGTATCTGATAAGTGGGGATAAACAGTGTAGCAGGTGATGAAGTTTGAGCATACACAGGGTAATCATACTAAATGTATTGAACTCTTTGCCATTTTCATTTTGGTTGCATGTGATTACATAAGATTCTTTAACAAAGCAAGGTAATTGTACATAAACTATCTGTAATTAGGAAAAATGCTTTCCATTTCTTGTAACAACCTTATGTATGTTTCAGTTCCATCTACATATTTTTATCACTGATTTGCAATCTAGTTGGAGAGGGTTTGTTTTTCTAGACTGAATATGTGGAAGGCCAATAATATGGAGTAATCTTTCAGCAGGTAATATTTTGACTAAACCCCAATTTGACTGAAGTTAAACACGAGACAATGCAGTTTGTTGTACCAAAGCTGCTTGTAGTTTAGCTTTTCCGATTGTCATACCTTGAGAATTTCTTATTGGTAAAGCATAAGCTGGCGCATTAACGGTATACTTTCTCTGCTATAACAATTTTTCTCAAATTTGCCTGTGTTTATTTAAATTGGAACCCATGTAGGATGGGAATTTATCCATAAAATGCCTTTGTATCCATAAAAGTCAACTAAAATAGCTGTAGGAAATGAGTGTGGGGAAACGCCGGGTTAAATCATACTAATTACAACAGCCAAAGCGCCATTATTTTGTCCTGTTCTAGTTTATCCAGGTTGATTTTTTGTAAGAACCACAGTTGCACCTACAGCAAGTAGAGTTCAATACATTAATCTTCCACACTTCTTGTCAATCTTTTTGTGATGAGGAGCAGAATATTTGGATAAAACTTTTGCCACTGGAACACCTAGTCTTGACAATATAATATAATTTTCTTCATTAGCTTTGTTCCAAGTTTTCACCAGCAAAAATACTTTGTTGTGCCTGAAATTAAGTTACTTGCTTTGTGGTGGTTATTTTTCATACCTTTCGTTGACTATTAGCTAATCACGTTGTGTATTTGAACCACTTCTAATACGTAAAAACCTACTTTATATTTCTAGTTAATCAGATCCTTGCTCATCTTCTGTTTTAAAAATTACATATTGGTCAAAGAATTAGTAAATAGCGTAGCCAGCAACTCTCTTTGTTGACTCTGTATTTGATGGTTGAACATGCAAGTCTGTGGCACTAACTGATCCAAGTTGTTCGATCTCACCATAAACAGTTAACTAACGATAAATTTCCCAAAGAAATTGATTGTCTACCAGTTGATTCACCAAAACCTTGTGAACACCAAGCCACCACTCTACTTGAAAACATACGTTTACCTTGTCAATAGTACCTATATTCTCTCATATCTTTCGTAGAGGTTTATCGGACATTTGGAAATTGTCAAGTTGAGCAAAAAAAAGCTTAAAAATGAATATTGTGAAACATGATTTTCTTGTGTGACTTAAATATGCTAAAAAATTCAATAAAATTTTCATCAACTTAGGTTTTTAAAATTTTATATCGCCGCTTTCATTTTTAAATATTGTATGAAAAGCCATAGTAAAAACTCCTGGTATCTTTGGTTCTTTAAATGGTTCGCCTCGTGTGTACTCCGAGTCTGCAGAAACAATTGTTTTGTAATTCTTTTTCTGCATCTTTTGTATCATAAGGGCATGCAATACCAGAAGTTGCTGTTTTATCTGATTCATTGCTATAAAATTGTGCTTGTTTTGGTTTATCACTTTCTGTCATACATCTGGTATGTACATAATCTTTTCATAATTTTTTCAAGCAACTGTTGGCAATCTTGAGGTAACTTATCAAGTCGATTTCCTGCGATACTCCCATTTTTGTAATATTCATTAGGTTGATATTTATGGTCAATCCCATTACACCTTTGATGATCATTTTCTTGAGTTGTAATGACTCTACTAGGAAATTAATAGTAAAGACCGCACAAAACTTTTCGTAATATTTGACGATCAACTGTATACTCTTTTAAGTATATGACTGGATCCCTTTCTCTTTAAAACAACAAGTCCAATTTCTTGGGAGTAACAATGGTAATGCATATAAAATTTTCATTTGTTGCGGTAAATTTTTGCTATGAATTTTGATGCAAGCATTCCATATCGCATATTTATATACATATACATTCATTGTAAAGTTTATACGAGATATTAATACCATTTCAACTTTAGTTAACTTTGTTATAAATGACAGTACATCTAAAAAATGCATATTATTATGGCATAAAATATCATTTCGTGGACCAATATTTTTATTTAGACTTTTAAAAACTGAAGATTTTTATTGCTTTATGTTACCTTTTTGAGTAAGCTGTAAATTTTCATTGTGACGACGATCGCATACATTCTGTTTGCTTAAGTCTTTGAGGAAACTGTCGCACGGAATGTTTCCCTAGTTTCAAGACACACCACACATTTATCAAGCCTATGGAACAAGATTATTATCCAAATTTGCAGCTTGTTTATTATCATGAGATTTAACTGTAGTATCGTTAATAGTTATCATCCTCTCCTTTCATTGAAATGTCATTGATAAGTGCTTTGTTTGATTATTTCTCAATAGAACTTCGTTTTTTTAATAAATTTCGCAATTTTTTTTTACGATTATTTTGTTGTGATTTAGCTTCGCCTGCACTTTCACGTACATATGTTACGTCAAACTCAAGGCATGATCTTTTGAGCTCTTCCTCTGCTGCATCAGTTACTATTGTTGTTTTTTATCTAATAAATTACGCATTTTTTGTAGACGATCCTCTATTGCAATTTGAAACTATTAGACTCTGATGATCTGGTAAGTTCCTGCGAACATCTTGACTTGAGACAGTAAAATCAACATCAGATACAGGAGCCAAAGATTTAAAATTATTTTAATTTATATATGCTATAAGCATGAGGGATCGAGATTGGGAATATTTCCAAAATCTACTTAGAATGTCAAAATGTCAATATTCAAAAACACTGCAGTTTCTAGCTGGAACATTTCAGTGCAATAAGTTTTTTTTTATGGCCAAAAAGAAAATTCTACCAAGACTTGTTGTCATATTCATTTCGCAAAGTTTGTCCATAAATTCGCTTATAATTTTGCACAGTTTAAGAAACATGAACTTTTTCTTGAGCAATATATATATAAATATTATTATTATTATATATATAAATATTATTATTATCATATACTTTACATGGCTCTGACATTTGTAAAACCTCAGTTCTGTGTATTTGTTGGACGACCACTCGATACCAGCAGTTAGTTACCTTCATCTGTCGTATGGTTATTCATTTTTACGTGCAAACCTATTCTAAGAGCATTCTCAAAAATTTCATCATCAAAAATGATAACTTGTTATGCCCATCGGCGAGATAAAGAAATATGATTTGAAAATATTTTGTGCTTAAGACAGAAACTAATAATATATTAATAGATATCTTATTTAGTTCTGATATTTTGACTGATGTGGCTAGTAGCATACAAACTTCTTGTAACAAATAAAGAAACTTTGACATTTATATTTCTATTTGCAGAAGAAAACTGCAACAGAATTCAGCAAACAGCAAATTTTTTTACGCTACTAGTGATTAATATACAATAAAGCTGTAAATAGAAATAAACTCTCTGTCAACAGTATTAAAATTGATTTTGATTTGGTTTTGATTTGGTAATTATTAACAGATACATCATCTCTATTACCTCTATAAATTTATTTTCTACTGTTCAAATTTTATTAATAAAGAAATTAAGAAAGCAGGGCATAATTTGGAAAAATAGGCAGGATTTAAGGTACAAGTTTTGCCTCAAATATCGGCCCGAATTTTCCACTGAGTCAGCAAAAAAAAATTCCTTATTGTGGAGAATTTTTCGCGTTTCTGCCAAATGAGCTCCAGGTGCAAGTTTCGCTACGCTCCCTTTTAAAATTTTCTATTCAGTAGTAATTTATTTCTGCTGTACAGCAGATTGGAGCAAAATTTAGTTGGTTATTCGTTGATAATTTCATTGATCTTTGAGGTTTTACAAAAGATTTTGCTTGTTGCTTTTCTTAAAAATAATTCTTCTACTATTTGCTTAAACCTAAAAATATCATAATGTAATTGATGCGTGGCGTAGTGATCCAAGTCGTCAAACAACGAGGCTGCTATTAAAAGGTCCAAGGTGGAAGTTCACATTTCGGCTGCGTTTACCATCTAATTTCAGGCGGCTCATTACAGCAGATTTTAAGTGGTGTATGTTTGTTTTCTTTCAGTGTCTTAAATTCGTAGTATACGCATCATATAAAACATAAAAATATGATACCAAATTCATTAAATTTAAAAAGTTCACATGGTTGCATCGTTTACCTCATCAACTTAAACAAAACTGGCCCCAATTCTTCAAATTTTTAGACGGCAGTGATAGTAAAAACAGAATATCTACTAAATCTAAGACAAAGTCAAAACTTATTTTTAACTTTATTTTTTTAAACCCGGAATAGTTTGTTTTGTCCTTGGCAATCATTTTCTGAGTTGCTTGCAAATGAAATGTCTTTGTGGCACAGAACTCTAAACAAAGAATTTATTTTATAAAAGTACCAAAACCAGAAAGTTTTTTTTTTTTTTTTTTTTTTTTACTGTTTTCTTCTAAGGATAAACTACATTGGCTAAGCGAATTAGGAGAAAGCGCAATAAGACACAATGACGATTTATTATTATTTATTTATTATTTTGCAGGTGCTATAAACTATGTTTGCTGGATGTATGACCTGAATGTATTTCAGTGGTAATAGGAATATCAACAATCAAAAACAGAAATTATTTAAAAAATTATTTAAAAATACGACCATACTGCTATGTGTTATTGCTTAGATCTCAACGATAGCATGCTATGACTGCAACATCTGTGTCATTTAATTACAAGGCATTCTATAGAAAGCATATGTTTTGCAACATATGAGCAAAAAAATACTCTGCTGTCTATTTCTTCTTGATTACTGTATAGGCCATCAATTATTAGTTTCGAGTTTCTTCTGATATGAATCGCAGTACCATATAGATATCCAGTAATTAATATTTATGACTCGTCATAATCAAAAACTCAATCAAAAACTCCAATGTTAAGTTATTCAAGAAAGATTGTTATAAAACTGTTTTTGTTTTTGTAATTTGATAAATGTTCTTTAACACTGCTTTGGAAAGGAGTTTCATTGTCCTTGATGATTTATACTCTAGATAGCGAAGCGCCTCTTCTAACTCTTTCAAAGGATTTAATTAAATATTGAACATCATCCTTACCAGGCACTATGATCAGTGTATTACAATGAGTTAACAAAATTTTCAAGTGGTTTCGCAAGTTTATTGAATACATCTCCCCCATTAAATCAACTATTCTGCATGCTTTGTTTTTTTACGCATGGTAGTCGTACTTTTGATCGTTTTCAAACCTTAAGGCCACACCATTTTTCGATTGGGGCCTCAAAAAATTTTTATATTAGATTTTAAGTTTTGCAATTGAATGTTTTTTGAGATTTTTTTTTTTTTTTTTTTTTACAAGCCGTCCAGGATTTCAACTTCATAACCTCATTCTTTATTGTTGTTCTCAATCGTTGAGGGTATAATGAAATATTCTGCAATCTCGTAGTTGTACCGCACTGTCTCTGGATCATCCGGTTCGGTAATAATCAACAGATCAACTTCGTAAAATGGATAGAGTGGTCGAATGAGCTTCATCTGTTTTCGATAGCTTCTTTGATAAACGCTGCCTTTCATTCTGCTGATATGAGTGTGCTTTTTTTCTGAGGATAAACAGTTGTAAGTTAATTTCTTTTCGGCAGGGGTACAAGGTTTATAGCAATATTAACTTCAACCAATTACATCGTTTCATCTTTAGTTCAGAGCGAGTTAGAAATCCCGTGCCCGGTTTAAATTCACATGCCCTTAACGGTGAAAAACGGACAGGTTATTTCACATATACCGTAAATATGTGGATTTAATATAATGAAAGGATGACAACAAAAACAGAAGTGACTCGAATGTTCAAATGAATATCCGATCTTACTTCACCTTGAAGCAGCCAAAGCCACCAAATCGCACATCTGTTTTGAGCCGAATGACAGTGATTTATATTTATTAACTTTATATATTTATTCTTCTTGTCCAAATTATCTCTTATTTTTCTTGAACTAAACAAATAAATTTATTCGTTTCCTGAAAAGATTTGAATACAAAATTTAAGGAAATTTAAGGGAATTTCCATCTGAAAAAAAGCAAAAATTATTGCGATTGTTGGATTTTGGGAACTTTTGCGTAACTTATTTTTGTGATTTAGGGCGGGAATCGTAAAAATTAGTTCCGCAAAAATTAATGCCGCGAAAATTTTTGCCCATAAAATTTTATGTCCTCAAGGTACACAAATACGAAACGATTTAGTGAAACAGTATGTATTTTTTTGAACCGAAAATTTTTAATGAATCCAACGACTTTTTTTTTCCGGCAAAAATTTTTTATAGGAAGAAAAAAAAAAAAAAATGAAATCGGCGGTAATATTTACAATGGCATCTTTCTGTGCTGCAAAAATTCAAGAAATTAAGGACGTTATGTCTATGAATACAAGTATACGTTAAATGAAGAGTAAGCATACATGTTAGAAGATGAAAGTAATCATAGACATAAAGTGGTAAAAGAGGAAAACAAGACAAACAAATGAAAAAAATTGTAGGTCATATGCCAAAACCCTGGGCTAAGATTCTATACCCAATGATGAAGAAATGGCAAAACTCTCAATGAAAGCGGTAATAACTGGAAAAAAGCGTTACAGGTGGTGGCGTTGAAATACTCTGCATACACTATGTTTATGCTGCAAGAATGCATAAAAATAACATACGAAAAATTACAGAAAAAGAAGACAAAATAATTTGTTTTCTCTTTCTCCCTAAAAGAACCTATATAAAGGGACGGGCCTATATGCAGTTGAGCCTATACGCGAGTTTAAAATACCGGTAAAGAAAAAAATGGGCTTATACACGGCGATATAGACTGGTGGGCTTATCTGGGGAAGAATACCGTATCAAATATTATCACATACAACCCATTGTAATGCCATGTTGGCATTGCACTACAATGGTTACGTTTATGTTTGAACACATTGTTTTTGCGAAAGCAAAAAGCGAGCATTGCCAGATTTGCAGCTGGAACACAATGAACACAATGGCAACAATACGAAAAATTCTTTATAAGGAAGTTTTTTTTTTGCTGACTCCGAAAATTTGCATTGAAAATTAAGATGCCACCCTTCAACGCTATTTTTGGTTCTTGGAAACTCATTGTCAGTCCGATAAAAATACTAAAAACCTGAATAGAAGAATAGGTGGCCATCGCGGTGCTTTTCGTCTGTATTGACCAATAAAAGTGTCTCCAAAATAGTCCAGAAGCTAACTTATATCTTGATTATTATTTGCGTAAGGTAATCGGCCAAGCCGTAAAGCCTTTGTATAACGTTTGCAGGAGATAGAAAAGCAAGAGCTTACGGCAAACTCCTCTCATCTTTGTACCTTCGCTGAAGACCTAAATTTTGTATAAGCTTCCATATATTCAAAGATATGTGATAAAAGCAACCTTTTACATTAACCTGATTACTTATCACTTGAATGGCATTTATTGCACCCATCAAAGCCAAAGTATCAGCTGTTATTTTTACATAAAAGGAATAATCTTGTTTTTTTATAGCAATTTCAAAGTAAACACAGTAAGTTTCTTAATTCAATCACTTAGATTTTAACTTAAATAAAACGTCTTTTTTTGTATTTGTATTATTGTAAATTTTAACTCTGTAACTGTAACACTACATATACATGGATTTATTAACTCGATTTTATTTAATATTAACTAGATTAGATACTTTCCATCACTTTTATTACCTTGTATCTCGCCGGAAAACCAATTGAAAAAACTATAGACGACTTCCTAGTCTAAACATTAACAAGATGATTATAACGATATTTGGATTATTGTAGTTTTGTTTAAGAAGAAGCTGTAACTGGCGGTCTCAAAAATGATATTATGGTTGTAATTATTACATGTTTTTTATTTTATAAACTGTTGGGAGTTTTCTGGGTGGGTATTTTCCAAGTGGGAAACTTCACATACTCTACAATTTATACATAGCCTTTAGATGATAATATACCTGATACTGAAAAAGTGCGTTATCATCACAACGATCAAAAGCATTAAATAAAGTGCGGAATCACATTGACGAATTCCTTAATCAACGTAAACTAACTTACAAAGATGGAATTACTATTCCAGAAGTTGTTGGTGTTATTTCAGAAGTGAGTATCAGAAGTGGTAGTCTCTAATGCTCCAGACCATGAATAAATATTTTCCATGAGGTTTTGAAGCATGAGAAGCAAATTTAGATATTCTGCCAGTTTTCAATTACTTTAAAGGTATTTCCTACATGTATTCTTTTTTTTTTCTAATTGTGAAAATGAATCATTCGTTGCAATGAAAAAAGCAACTGAAGAATCTTATGATCTGAGCTTTAAAGATAAAATAAAAGAACTGGGTGTAGCATTTTGATCACATAGACAATGCTAAATGCAGGAGGCTCTATAACAACTGATGTCTGAATTTTGGTTGAGAAAGACATTTATTTCCTGCTGCTTTGTTTGCAACAAAAAATTTACTTGACAAAAAATTTAGAATGTGCAAAAATGAAATAGAGTTTAATGACCGAAAAGAAAATAGGACTGATTCGGTATTTAGAGAGACCTAATAAGATATTTAAAGATGGACGGTACAGCATTTTAGATGATTTCAATAACGCACAGTTCTTAGCTTATTATGTTCTTGAAACCAATTCCATGTTTTTATGATTTTCAGGCATAAATCTAAGAATAAATGAGACGTCATATTGAGAAATACCAGATTTCTAACACAGTCGCTAAAAAAGAAGATTATTCACACCATTTATTAAAGTTATCAGGGCTTAATTTAATTTATTTCTAAAATTGAAAATATTTACTTTAAAAAATTAACTCAATCTAATGAAGATGAGCAAAAGATTGAACCTTATGGTGACCTTGTAAAAATTTCCCTTAAGAACTGCATATTTCAACCAAGAACTGATAAAATTTCATAACCAAAAAATTACAAACTAATGGCTGATTCAGTTGAGCAAAATTATGTCAATGAAACTGATGATGCTATGCTAAAGGGGAAGTTGAAGACTTTCAAGTAGAAACTAACTTCAGTGTAGTTACAATTAAAAATTTAAGGTTTTTATAGGAATAGCGTAGGCTCGAAATCAAGTGTTTTTGAAAGGTGTTAATT
>JAUZNK010041120.1:0-17173 GCA_035046665.1 Euphysa ruthae
ATATATGATTAATTTATTATATATGGTTAATTGAATTTATTAAATTATTGTTATTTCAAAATTCCATAACCATTTCTTTAATCTTTAAAATTGTATTATGATGATAATACATACATTTGTTGTGATGAGATATGGCCATACATTTGTTGTAATGAGGTATGGCTAAATTTTTAGTTAAAAAAAAATAATAAAAAATTCAAAGTCATGATGAATAGAATGATAAAAATGATATTTATTTAATCTGTATAAAAATGTTCAAGCTTGTGAGTTACGTTTTGCTGGACAAGCTTTTCTTTTTCAATTTTTTAAGTTTCATTGGATTTTGTTATTTTATTATTATTATTATTATTATTGATTTGTTATTATTTGTTTGTTATTATTATTTTACAATTTGGTCACTCTATAAACTTTCTATAATCACTCTATAATCTTTGTGATTTTTATATTATTTAATAATTCATTTAAATTCTGGACAGCTAAGCTGTTATTGAACTCGAGTTATAGTAAATTTATAACACAATTTATTTATCCCAAGGTATAAATGCTGCTATCGACCTTGTTTATGTATTGGATGTATCCTCCAATATCAATTCACTAGATCCAATAAAAGATTTTATTATAAAACAACTACCATCATTTACATCTAATGAGGTGAGAGTAAAGGTTATACAGTACTCTAAATCTGATAATACTGTCATTAAATTCCAAAAAATTTCTTCTCAAGAACAAATTATAAGGGAAATAAAGAAATTAAAATTATCAAAAACCAAACCAAATTTTTATGGAGCTTTTGAAGGTTTAAAGAGAACACAGTTTCGTCAAAATGTTGCGAAGGTCGTTGTACTGTTTACAACAAGTACTAGTAATGGATATGATCTTGAGAATATTATGATGACTGTGAATGATTTAAAGAAAGACAATGTCAAAATCATCGTTGTCGGTGTTGGAAATGTTCTAAATAAAGGTGAATTAGAGTCAATTGCGACTGATGATAGTCATCTAGTATTTATTGATAAATTACTGGATATAAATTTGGAAGTTGCAATGGTTAACAATGCTATTTCAAAATCGACAGGTATGTTCGTTTAATTTTGAAATTGAATATACATTTTTAAAGATATCTTTCGATTAAAAAAAACAAAAAAATTATTATTTTAATTAAAAATTCAATTTATTAATATTATTAAGGTTTGTATTTTTTTTTCATTATTTTTTTAGAGATATTTGTGTTATGGTTATTTGTTCTTTGTCACTTTCTTGGAAAACTTAACCATTGAATTGGATTTGATTATCTAACACTTTGTATTTTTGTATGTTTGCGCTTTTTGGAATATTTGTGAAATCAATGGAGTCATGCGAAATTACCAATTTCTGCCCATTTTTCTGTCAGTACGTAAATTTGATCCATTTCTCTGTCAGTCCGTAATGTCCATTTGTCTGTAAGTCCATAAATTTTGTTAATCTGTCTGTCAGTCCGTAATGTCAATTTGTCTGTCAGTCCATAAATTTGCCTGTCGTGTTTTTTTAGTAAGCGTTCATTAGTTTTTTACTGAAAAAAAAAAGCCGTAAACATAGAAATGTGACTTTTCTGATTTTTTGAACAAAAATTCACGTTTTTTTTGTGCTAGACCTAAAAACCAGTCATTTTAGGGGTTTTATTAAAATAGGCTCATTTTTTTTTTTGTATTTGTATCAAGTGAAGACATTTTCTTCACCTATATGGCCATCTGTCAAAAACTCTCTTTCCTCGGGCCCGTTTCGTGCAATGAAATTTGGCAGAAAAACTATTTTTTTTTATATTTTTTCAAAAAAATTTAACATGTTAGATCTAAAAACAGTTTAAATTTTTCTCAAAATTCATCAATAGCTTATTTTTTCTATGTTGCAAGTTATACCATCTTTTGCCCTAAATAGCCACTTGCTAAATACAATTTTGGCATGCCCTCCCTCCGTTTTTAAATTATTCGGTTCTTATTATTTTTTATTTTATTTTGTTATTGGTTTTATTATTGTTTTTCAGTGATTTCCACTGTGAAAAAAATAATCAATGTAATTCATACATTGATTGATGACATTATTTTGAATGGTGAAAATATATTTTTTTTGAAAAATTTTTTTTTTGTTTTATAAAATTTCACATTTTTTTTTCTTCTCTTTCAAGAAACTTGGAGTTGGTTTATTACTGACAAGAAAATGTCTTTAAAATTATATTTCTCAAAATCATTGATCTTACTCTCTTGGTTGAAAATATCTGATAATTTATTCTAATATTTGCAATTTTTTAGTGAAGCCAACTGCAGAAGATCTAATACTTATTCTTGGAACTTCTGAAAATGATGTTTCTATCTCTACAAACAACTTTGACCGAGCTAAAAGCCTCGCCACAAAACTTCTTCAGCGAGAATCAATATCGAATGAATTAATTCGTGTTGGTGCATTACTATATGATCCTGCAGAGTATGTGGATAGCCTGACTACAAATAAAATAAATCTAATATCAAGAATCAGCAACTATCCTAGAAGAATTGGTAGTGATGTTATTAATGCCCTACGAACCGCAAAGAAACTGCTTCTCTCTTCATCTTCGAAGCGAAGTTTAGTTTTATTTACTGATCAAATCATTCCTAAGAATATAGAAAGTGTATTACAGCATTTACAGGATGCTAAGATTTCCTTAGTGTTTGTTTATATTGGCAAGAAAACTGATACAAATGGACACAGTTTGTTGCGTAAAAATGGAGTGACTGTTTTAAAAGACAACTTTGATGATGTTGAAATCATAGATGATGTTACCAAAGCTTTCTTGACAGGTTAGTTAATTTTTCTTTTATTACTTATTTTTTGAGTTTTCTGTTGGATTAATTTTTTTGGTCAAATACATGATTTTTCTGAAAAATGATAAATATCCTATAACATGTCTGTGAAGCGCGTCTTATTACTTTTCAGATTTACTGATTTTTAACGTTAACAACTTATATTTAGCATAAACTATTAATAAATATGATTTATCATTATTGTTAATCATATTAAAGATGTGATCACGATCGCATAGAGAGTTGAAACCTCAGCAAAATACTTGTGGCTGACCTACTGTTAATAATTTTTTTTGCAATTACGCATTTAATTTTTTATGCGTTGAATTTGAATTTATATATCATTATATAATTATACTATATGTATAATTATTTATAGTATATTTATAATAGGGAGACATAAAATATTTGAGTGTTGAAGCATTAAAGTGAAAAAAAAAATATAGATAAAATGGAAATATACAAGCTCTTATTTATTTCTTGCTCAAAAAGAAATATAATTAAGATAAAACATATGCGATTCAGAAAGAACTTTTTTTGAAACTTTAGGCTGACCTGACAAGTTAGTTAAACTGTTAAACTGGTTAAACTGGTGTTCTTGATTTATTTTAGATAATTGCCTGACTAAAGGCTGTCATAAAAATTCATTTTGCGTAAGTGACTTTGGTGGAGCCTCTGAATGTCTTTGTAAACAATGTGAGGATATATACCAGCCTGTGTGCGCAAGCAATGGTCTTACATATGCAAGCAGATGTCATCTTAATCTTCAGTCATGCAAAGCAAAAGAGGAATTAACTGTAGTTTTAAATAAGCCATGTAGTGAGTAGTTTTTTCCACTTATGTTTTTTTTTTCTATAACTTTTATTGTACCTTTGTTATCAAGAATAGAGTTTATGTTATTATGTCTGTATTTATATTGGAAACCTCAAAACAACAAATCTTAATTTTTTTTAATGAATTCTCAAAAAGTTTTTCAAATTGTGACCCATGTGTCTTTTGACCCATGTGTTCAAATATATAAAATGTGTAGAAATTAAAAAGGAAATAAAATAAAAGAAGAAAAAAAAAATTTGTTAGAATTTTTACAAATTTTGTATGAAATTTATCTACCCTTTTTAGATCTTAATTTTCGAATCTTGTTTTTTTGAAACAAAATATAATTTTTAAGGATTTAGCAACCTTAAAAAAGAAAAAAAATTTTTTTTTTTTTTTTTTTTTGATTTCTTACTAATAACGGAATATCTAAACATAAAGCAATTTTAAACTGAGCCTTTTCTTAAATCTGGTCCAGTTTATATATTTGTTTGGAGACAGCGTCTAATAAGGTTTATTTATAATTGATAAGCTCAAAAACATTAAAGATTTGGTTAAACTAGACTTTAAATCAAAACAAACAAAATAGAGGACTGGCACTAATGCACCAACATAGAAATATTTTGACTCCTAGTATTTTTCATAATTACTTTGAGTAAAACTAGTCATTGGGAAAAAAAGTTGAAAAGTGGAAGGAGCCTACTTTGTATGAAAACCGAAATAAAAATTTAAAATCTTTAGTCAACAATGAACATAAAATTGACTAAAAATGCTTTTGGTGATTTCAACAAAAAGTAAGAAATTTCATAATTTTTGTGCTGTCTATATATATTTAAACTCTTTTTGTTAAGAACCGCTACTGAATAAGTCCCTTGCTTTTTCAAATAGTTCAATGCTTATCAATTGAAATCGTTTTGCTTTTGCTAAAGAAACATTAAGTAAGGAAGATGTTGTATTTTTTTGGGAGAATAGCTTTAAAAGTAAATAATCTGCAAGACATTTTAAAATTTTCTATTTAAAACTGTTAAGTTTTTCGAATAAAGATTGTTTTTTTAACAGCTTGTTTTATATTCTCAGTGTACTAGTTTAGCCTTCTAGAATTAAAGGCTCCCCTACCCACTCTCAAAAGTCATTTTGTCAATTGATCATTTTTTGCATTTCCTTGGTTGTTTCATTTTGATTATAAATTTATGATTTTTTAGATTTGAAGTCACCAAGTGCAATTGTGTATGTGATAGACACATCTTATTCTGTCAGCACTGAAATTATTAAAGAAATTGTAGAGTTTTTAAAAAATGAAATTGATATACATTCTCCTTTCTCTCAAATTTCTCTTGTAAACTTTGGAAAAGTTGCTAATGTGTTATCAGACTTAACAAAAGAAAAGAAGAATCTTGTTGATAAAGTATCGAATCTCCATAAAATTAGTGGTGAAAGAAGAATAGATAAAGCTCTTCAACAGGTCATTGATAGAGTTTTCTGGAAAACCAACCCTGAAAATAAAGTGATAATTTTATTAACATCTGGCAATAATAGCATATCTGGTGAAAATAATTTAATTAGCCAAAAACAACGTTTGAAGAAAAGTGGAATAAAGTTGGTTACTATAGAAGTCAAACCATCTATGCTACCAAGTATGGTTCCAAGTATCTTTGATAATATAGCAAAAAATGCAGGTGGGTTTTTTTTTAGATATATATAAGATATATATTGCTCTATCAGTAAGTTGGTAAGTTTTTTTTGAGTTTAATAATTCTTCAAAATGTTAACTAGGCTGCTACCATAATTCTTAGTCACTGTTTGTTTGTTGTTGTTGTTTTTATTTTTATTATTTTTGAGTGGGTGGTAATGAAATCAATTTTTCTTATTTTATACTGTTCTTCTTTAAAGTAAAATACTGTTTTCTAATTCAATATATATTTTCAATCTAAGACTTACTTCTACTTTTATGCCTGTCATGCTTCCTCTTTCAAAACTTCAACAAAATTTAGAAATTGTAGCATAATTTTTAAATTTAAATTTAAAGTAATTAGTGTTACTTTGTATAGTTAGAACAGGCAGGCTAGTTTTGCTCATTTGCTACTTACCCTTATATTTCAGCTAAAAGTAATGACGTAAAAATTTTGTTTGTGATGGGATCTTCGTCTACTCAAAAGGAACAAATGCTTGCTTTACAAAAGCAATTTGTTATCGAGTATATCCAAAAGATGAATATAAAAGATAGAAAAGAAGTTGGAGTGATTACAAACGGTGAAGATTCAAAAATAATTACACCTTTCACGCCAAGCATTAAATTGATCTTAGAAAATATTGAAAAAGTCACTGCTAATTTATATGAAATACGCTTAGATCTAGCTTTAAAGTTAGCAAAAGATGTATTTGGTGTACCACTGAATGCTGGAACAGATTATCAGCTGGTGATAATGATTGATGGGAAAGTAACTAATGGACTGGTAATGTTGGAGCAAATTAAAAAAAGTGGTGTTGATGTGCTTTTTGTGGGTTTTGGAAATGATGTTAATATAGATCAAGTTATTAGGTTATCAACCAATAGAAAAGGCTTTTTCGTCAGAGACAAACGTTATCTTTCAGTGGTTGATTTAATCCTAAACAAAGGTATTTTTTCAGTAGATAATATTTTAACTGTTTGTTGTCACTAGTATTACAGCTTATTAGCATCAAGGTTTAATAAGTAAAAGATAAAATAATTGAAAGGTAAAAATATATATATATAGGAAAAGATGAGGTTTTGGTGTAATAATAAAAAAGAATTATATTTTAAAAACTTATTCATAATGTCTTTGTTTACTTTAATGTTTTAAAGATTAGTTAGGATAACTTCTGTTCACGTTAACAATGATTAACTTAATTGATCTTTTTATCCTTAAGTCAGTATTCTACTATGCCAAATGATAAAAAGATGTTCAAGAATTTTTTCTAATTTAGCTGGTTTATTTTGTTTAATTTTTAAAAAAATTTTTGACTTGTAGAACGATCCTAAATAACTAAAGGCATTGATTGCATTGTGCATTTTTGAGTTAAAAAAATTACAGGAATATTGATTTCTTCATTTGAAAAAATTTATTCAAATGGAATTTCTATAACAGCGGTAATAAAATGATTAAACAATTTTGTCGATCTAAAACCTAGTTATTTATTTAGATAGCCCATGTAATGGCGTTAAATGTGAAAATTATGGCTTGTGCATTTCAAAACCAGATCAATCGTATGAATGTGTTTGTCCACTGTGTACTCAGAAATATGAAGTTATATATGCTGACAATGGAAGGAACTATGCCAATATTTGCTGGATGAAACGTGAATCTTGTCTCAAGAATAAAGACATTAAACTGCTTCAAAACACACCCTGTGGTATATTTTTAAATTTCCTTTTTGTCTTTCATTTCGATAAATCCATTATGTAAGTAGTTGCTTCCTGACCCTTTGTGTAGCAGTTCCTCTTCAGTCCTACTTTCAGTATTTTTGATGCTATTGGACCCATAAATTAGTTAATGAATTCATTTTTGTGTCCGTTTGTAACCTTAGTCTCTGTTAGGTTTATCGGAAATTTTTCTTTAGCATTTATAAATGGAAGAACAACTTTCACGGGTTTTTAGTGTTTTTCTAAAATTTCTAAAATTTTGATTCCACAAAAGTTTTTTAATGGTAGATATATATATATATATATATATATTAAAAATTGTTTTCCGCTTGTATACTTATAAATTCCATGTCTGTGAAATTTTTTTTGGCTCATTTAAAACTTGTCAAAATTTATGCTTTCCTGATCCTTGGGCACTTAACAGGAAAAATGCATGAAAATTGCTTTTCAAGATATTATAAAATCAAAGAAAATAATTTTGACTTTAGTCAATTTAATTTTTATTAGAATGGCTAAGTGAGTCTAATAAAGTTGTGGCTATATTTTAAAAATAATTTTTATTCCATATCCTAGAGAATGAATTAGTTGTGCCCAGTTTGCACTTTGGATAATGTATCTCAAAGTCGTTCTCAAATGAGTTGATAACAAGATTTGGTTACGTATAAGTTACGTGGAAGTTCTTATTTTCAAGGTTTCCTTAAGAGTCCTGAGATGAAATTTTTCAAAGAAATTACACACATCAGCGGCTGTTTATTTTTTATTCCATGTTTAATTTTAACTTTCTGAATAAAGTTACTAAGTTTTAAAATACTTCTTATCTTATCTTTTGTTTACTTTAGTGATTGACAACAACTCTGTTGACATTGTATTTTTACTGGATACTTCTAAAGATGTTTCAACAACTCAGATTGAACAAATGGCAGACTTTGTTAAAAATATAATAAAATCCTTCTCAGTTTCTCAAGATAATGCGTATTTCTCTTTGATAAGCTATGGGGAAGATTCACAAGTGTTGTACAAATTGAAAAGGCCGTCTGATTTAAATGCTGTTAGCCAGACTGTAATTAGAATGGCTGGACCTCGCAATCTAGACAAGGCTCTTGATAAAATTTCTGCTCTTTTTGAAAGATCTAATGTTAAAGTTAAACTTGTATATATTTTAACAACTGGACAAGCAAATCCTGGACGTAAATCTCAACTTATTGATGTATTTAGAAGATTATCTGTTGAATCTGTCAATGTGGCTGTCATTCAAATTGGTAAAGAAAAAGTAGATTATAGAAAAATTCTCCCTGGGGTAGATTTTAATCATCTGAACCACTTTGAATTGCTACCAACCTTATACCCTTCACTGATAGATTATGCGGGTCAACAACTTGGTAATTAACCATTTTTTTAGCTTAGATTTTTCTTTATAATACAACATATTTTAAATACTGTAGATATGATAATTAATTTGGTTTAAAAACCTTGGAATTAGAAATGGCAAAAAGCATGATTTTACTGCAATATTTTCAGTTTATCAAGACAAAAATGTACAGCTTGTCTTCAGAGCTTTTGTTTTTAAAAAAATGAGTATGTCTTTTTAATAAATAGTTTAATGCGAAAATATTTAAATTAATTTAAATTAATTTTTCAGATAAATTTCTGCGGAAAAAAAATTTGTAATGTTTTGAAATTTGCTTAATCTTCTTTTTGCATTTAAATTTTCAAAGCAATAAATTTTGCTTCAGTTTAAATGAAGCTACAAGTTTTACCTGGAATGAAATAGTGTAAAAAAAAATTTTACAATTCTGCAAAAAGCGTAAAGCAATTTCACAACTTTTCTGACAACTAAAAATTTTGATGGCGTATGACAAAATTTGAAGTTTCATCTAACGAGGTAGGTGGTAATTTAATCATAACTTTATGTGGTAATGTTTAATTCCATTATTTTGCGTGTATTACCAGCAAAAAACATGCATGCCGGTCTTTAATTTTTTTTTCTCTGCACATGTATTCAAACAGCTGAGTCCGCCTGTTTACCTATTTGGTGAGTACCAATGTCCGTAAAGGTTTTTACCTGTTCTTCGCTTCGTTCATAATCATATTTGTCTTTCTGTTTGTCCAAAAATTGCACTAGATTCAATTCTTATTTTAAGCATATAAGATGTTTAAAAGTTACAGTAAAAAAAAAATTGCTTGTGTTTAGCATGTATTTCCCTTATTAATTACCTACTCTCTGATAGGGCCCTCTAGGCTAAAAGCATCTTTTAGAGTGAGAATTTTTGTTAGGATCAGATAATTCCTAATGCTTTAGTTGGATTAATAATAATAGTAATAATAATAAAAAAATAAATAATAATAAATAATAATAAATAATAAATGTATAACGCTGTTCTGTTTCTTTCGTATATCTTACTACCAATTACTTATTGATTTTTTCGATTACACATGTTTTCTTAGCTTATTGTTCTTAAGTACTCTTATTTTCTATGATATTTATTTTTTAAGGCTTTAGATTGTGACAAATTTGAGAATAAATCGTTTTGTTGTTTATCAATTTCTAGCTCCAGAAATTTTAAAAAATATATGAATTTATAACTTTCTGTCATCATTTGCTCGCCAACACGGAAAAGTTACCAATGAGACTCATTAAATTATTATTATTCGGAAATAGAAATCTTCTGTCTCCGAGGTGAAAATGCACTAATAGTTATGGTTGAGATTGTAATCACTATGTTTTGTTTAAGGTAATATTGTGTCATCTGATGTGGTGATTTTACTTGGTTCCCAACATGAATCAAATTTCAAAAATGCAATCTTTATGCTATTACAGATTATTAAAAGACAGGAAAAGTTTAAAAATAAATATGCGGTTATTTTATATGGTAGGAATGCTGTCATAAAACTGCAATTAACTTTAAATCAAGGAAAAATTATTAAAACTATAGAAGAGCTTATTCACCCAAATGATGGTAATCGATTGGATTTAGGTCTTGAGGAAGTTGATAAAATATTTTCAAGCTGTAAAAAAAACTGCCCTCCCAAAATTTTGATGGTATTCCTTGACAGGTCTCCTTCAGTTGGCAGCAAAGTTCTTGCAAATACAATAGAGTCATCCGGCGTTCAGATCATACCTATACAGTTAAATGCAGCCATAGATGAGACACATTTGGGAAATAATGGGGTGGTGGTCCATTTTACTGATGTCATAGAGGCTGTTAATGATGTATTGATGGATATTGTTCCAGGTAAGTATTTTTTTATTTCTCTCGTAAAAATGATTTTGGTGATTTTTCTTTTCAAGTCATGCCTTTTTGAAATGGTATCAAGGGGCTTTTTTGTATTAACAGTTACTTGCCAAAATTTATTTTTTATCCACTTGGGCCAAACAGACGGTTATATATTTGCAAATATTGAATAAAATCCTAAATTAACATTTGTTAATATTTCTATTAAAAACATATATATCTTATCTATATCTATATCTTTATCTAAATTGTTAAGAAGGACTATTATGGCTTCCTTGATTAATTTTATCTTAAAATACTCTCCTACCCTTTCCATGGGCAATCTTTCTCACTAATGACATCATAAAATATATTGTGTATCAATGAAACTTGACAACGTTTTGACAAAAAAAAAAAAAGTTTTTATTTACAAAATAACAAGTGATGATGAATTATTGATCTGTTTAAATCAATAAGAAGCAAGCAACAAACACCCTGTAGCTAATAATAAATCTCTATCCTCAAATGAACAATGTTTTTAAACAATGTTAACTCATGCACTCAATAAATAATTAATCTGTCTTTTACAATGACGAACACAATCAACTCAAGAACAATAAATTGTTTACATTCAATAAACAAACACGTAATGAATCATCCCACTTTCTAACATTAATAACGTTTAGGCATAAAATTCTAAACAGTAAAAAAAGACAAAAAACGAATGAACCTTGCATAACTTATCCTAATATTATGATTAAAACAAACAAACGGTAGCTACCCAATCAACGAATTCTCAAAATGGAACCATCTAAAGAACTTGTAATTTTTTTTTTTAAGTGTCGATCACATCATGCAAAGCATCAATCAATGTTTGTTTATTTATTTCGTCATTCGTTATTCCTTTATATTTTTATCGATCACTGTTTATATATCCCTCATCGGACGCCAATGTAGAATTTAATAAGTTCTTAGAAATTAAGAACCTTATTACTTTTATACTCGCAAAATTCATTCTGATTCATTCACTCAACACTACAAAATAACAAATATAAATTAGGAAGCGTATACAATACAACAAGATCCGTGATAAAATAAACACAAGCCTGTTTTAAATTAAATTTTTTTTAAATATGATATTTTACAGTAGTGTTTGTTTTCAAGCGCAATTTATATATACTATCCTATAAATTTTCACAATAAAAAGAAATTTATTAAAGTTTAAAAGATATCTCTCTGTTTTACAAAACTTTTGTACATCTTGTACCACTGAGCAAAGCTTTAAGATGTCAAATAGTTTAACTTGATACCTAAACTACCTTTTATTTATTTTAAACTTTTTGTAAACTACTTTTACATGAAAAAAACTTCTTGATCTTAACAAAAAAAAAAACAACATTATAAACGCATTATATTTGGTCAAAAATCATGAAAAATAAAGAGAAAATTTTTTGGCAATGTGTTTCGTTTATACTTTTTAAGATAAATAAAAAAAGAAAACAAATTATTTGCTAGAAAATTCAAAGTCATTATGACATTCAATTATGCAGTATATATAAGCACTTAATGTAGAGACAGTTTATATTAATAAATTTCATATTATTAGTTATTTCTTATTAATTCATATTAATTTCATATCAATAATTGTGGTTATGATATATCTTTCTGCATTCTAATTGTGAAACAAATCTTCAAAAAAGGTTTCTATCTTTGTGTGCATCATCTTCACTTTTTCCCATTTCGTATTCTACATTTGAAAAAATTGAACTTAAGTACTGTTAGTAATCATTTATATTCTCCTTTTATTCTTGTTCATGCCTCTTGGTCTTTTATTAGAATATGAATTAAGAAAAAAAAAAGTAATAATAATAATAACAATAATCATAAAAAATTGTTCTAAAATTGTTCTTTCAAGTTAAATGCATTATCAATTGAAAAAAATTTTTATTTGGTATTTTTTACTCACTTTTCAAATTTCTTTTTTTTTTTGACAACCCAAGTGAGCTAATACTTTCTGTCCATTTTTTGCGATTTCTTGTAATTTTTGCTGATTCAAAGCAAAGTATTCAGCCTTTTCATCTGGGCTACAGTAAGAGTTTATGTGAATTCGTCTGTTCACAGAACACATTTCTCATCTGGACAAGATGCCATTTTAAATAAAAAATATATCTTTTTACATTCAAAATCAAGATAAAAACATAAGGTAAAATAAATGGTTAATAAAGTTCATATCTTTCAGAACACTTTAATTACTTCATCTTTTTTAATAAGACAATAGATTATTTGTTTACACATCTAATGACATTATTTATAACAGATGAATTTAGGAAAACAATGGAATTAATGTAATTTAAATATGAAAAGAATTTTTTGATTCAGTTACTTGTAGCAGATCAAATCAACTGAAAAGTTATCAACCAAAACAAACATTTAGATCTTGAACCATGTCATATAACCATTATTATAAATTATTTTCTTCATTGTTTCTAAATTAAATATCAATTTTTGAAATAATGTTTGAAATATTTATAACAAACCATTTCTCAACCAAGTCATTACTTCCTCAAGATTTTTGCAATTTGTATTTGTAATCACGATATAATTATTATTAAAATTGCACTGATAAGCAACACAATATAAACACTGTTCAAGAAAATGAAAATGAAAATGAAAACAATTTCGTAGTTTCTGTATAAATATTAATAAGATTTGAATAATCTTTCTTTTTGTATAAAACATGCATTTTTGGATGACATTTTTGACTTATGAGGCTGTCCCTTTATATGAGTTTGGTCGTAAAAACTGACTTTCCCAAACGGCTTTACCAGGGATTTTTTCTGGTGACTATTGGTACCTTAAAGATTAGACTGAGCAAATTTCAGTTTCATACTATTTTGTTTTGGATAAAATCTTTTTGGATAAAAGTTCTACTGGTCTAATAGTATTATTTTGTATCATTCTTTTAACAAAGTGATATATACAAGCAATTATTTTTACCCAATATTGTAGTTTTTGTAAATGGTTCCTTAAAACATGGATTTAAATTGTATAGGAATTTGTGGTCCTACGTTTATTCAAATATATATATAACATATTTTATGCTTAGATCCTTGCTCAAACGTGACATGTGAGCATAACAATGTTTGTGTTCGGCAGCCAGACTATTCCACAGTGTGTGTTTGTCCTTCTTGTTCTCTTGAATATCAAACAATATGTTCAACTGATGGTAGACTGTATGGTAACACTTGTTTAATGAATAGAAGGGCTTGTCTTGAAAAAACCGAAAAAATGGTTACAAGTAAAGAACAGTGTGGTAAGTATGTCATATGCTTTACTAACTTATTAATATAGTAAAACGACTTCTAGATAAATACTCTTGATATATATAGATATTGTTGATGTTGAGTTGTTTCCTAATAATTCAACCATTTCTGCTCCAAATATGTTTTTTTGCCAATTTACCTTAGGAACCATTTTTATGCTCGAAGATCTAGCATTTCAAGTGTTAAAAAAGTTATTATTCAAATTTTTATAAAGAATTTTATCCATTTTGAAAACTTTGTTTTTAGCCCAGAAACCATGTCGCTAAACCCTAACCCATGCCCTTCAACCCTAACCCCTACCTCTAAACCCTAACCTAAGCCCCTAAACATACCAAATTTGTCCAAAAATTAATAGTTTTCATATTTTTTTAAAGAAATATTTCTGATGATTTGAGCTTTTTAGCCATTTTAAAGATTTTGTCTGACTCAATATTACCGTAAAGCAGGTTAATTTTGTCCAAAAGTCACATCGTGATTTTTTTTATTGAATTTAAATTTTAATTCTGTTGAAATGATGTTAGAAAATATTACTTTAAGTATTTTTGCCATTTTGCTATTTTTTTATGCTAGCAACATGTTTCCTTTTTTGGACTTCAGAAATTATTTTTTGATTTTTTTAAATTTTCTGTCATCATTATCCTCATCATCTGCATTTAATAACGTCTGTATTTGCAGCAATTATTTCAAGGAATATCAGTGTTTACTGTAAATCTTGTCTAATCATGTAACATGCTCTATACTGTGTTGATATCCCATAGCATAGTGAATTGTCCACTCCAACTGCTAAACTGTTATATGCCATATTTTGCGAAAAAATATTTTTAGAAAATATGACAAGTTTCGTTTAACTTTCATCTTTAATCTTTTCTCAAAAACTTTTTGTTTTGATTAAAGAATTATTTATGACAATTCTGTAATCAAAACAAGTTTAATAGCAATTCTTCATGAGCTAGAATCAAGACAAAGAAATAGCAATGTTTTGCCAGCATGAATTCAAATGAACTTGGCATGATTTAATAAGTTTTCTGAAAAGTTAGTGGCTTTGTAAGTTTTATTTGAGGCAGCACGAGAGCTTAATGAATGAAATAATTTAACATATATTGAGACTGTAAAATATAAGCTAAAATTATTATTTCTATTTAGAAATAACAAATCCTTTGGATATTGTTTACGTTTTGGATAACTCAAAAAATGTGCCTGAAAATGTCTTGTTGTTAATGAAAAAATTTGTGCAAGAAGGTTATCATGCTTCTGGGTCACCAAACAGTCGGATTGCTTTGTCTGAAATTACAAATGATGCCCCTCTAATATTTAAAGACTCAAGTAAAACAAAGTTTGAAAATCTGAAGTATGTTAAAAAGAGCAAATTGAAGCGTAGTATAGGTTTAAACCTTCAAAATTTGGAACAACAAGTCAACGAATTTCGACCAGATTCATTTAAACTTATTGTTTTCTTCTTTAACGGTAGAAATTTAGAGTCTGATTTAAAGGGGTTCACTAACACTTTTAAAAGACTTCAAGGTAATATTTAGAAATTTATTATATTATTATAATTTTTGATATTGTAATTTTTTTTATCCTTATCAAAGCCGTAAGTTAATAAAAATATAAATATAAATACAAAAATTTTTAGAAAAAGCATTTTTGAAATTTTCACGGAATAATTTCATTGGTTAATAATTTGGATAATAATAATTCTTTGAAATGTTAGATTTAATCTAAAAACGACCCTTCCTAGTTTTTCTATAAAAATTATTTTATGATTATTTTAGTACGTCTGACTATTTTGTCTTTAAAAAATGTCCGATTTCGTCCTAATATGTTTTTTCATTAATATTTAGATGATTTGACGTTACGTTGAAAACTTTTTGCTTATCCAGGGCATTTATTTGTCTCTGTTATTTTAATTTTATAAAGAAATCAAACAGACTGACTTTTGTAGTTTTCAATCTCAGGTAGTAATTATTTATTCTGACTTAAATATTTTGATTTTGGTTTTAACGTTATTCCACCTTTTTAGGTAATTGCTATGTTGAATATTTCTTGTATTTATTTTGTTTTGAAAATAATTCCTACAATTAAAAAATTTCAATCTATACGAACTGTGGATTGTAAACAAGAAAATTCTTAAAAAGTTGCTTAAAACTCTATTTTTATAATATTTATAATATTATATTATATATATTATAATATTTATGTTAATAATTGATCGTTAATCATCATTTATTTTTAGAAGTTGGCATTAACTTGATGTTTTTTGTTATTGGCGAAATGGCACCCAGCTTAGCTAATGAAAATTTTATCAACGTAAAAACTGGAAATCATCTGATATTACATTTGCCAGAATTCTTCAAAATGGCTGCTTCATTAACCAGTAAATATATTTTTTTTTTTTGGTATTAGATTCATTTTATTTTTTTTAATCAATTTAATTTTTATCAATATTTTTATCAATATTTATTTTGTTTAAATTTTATGCAGTTTTATTAATTTTAGACAAGAGTGAGAATTTTCATACATTTAATGCAAATTCATATAGGGCAATTCATTATTTGAGGTTCTGATTTGTAGAATTTACCCCCAATTTTTTTAGCATTCTCAGCAGTTTTCAAGTATCTGGTGAAATTCTTTTACATTGCATTCCCTACTTTAATTTTTCTAACATATTTGACATTCATAGACATTCATATTTATTCTTTACTTTTTATTTGATGTTTATATAATTGTTTTATTTTTCTACAATAGTGAATCTCTGTATTTATGGACCAAATCAGTTTGTTGCAATAGTTTTTCAAGCCTTATTTTTTTTTTTAGGACGAGGTGCCAAAGTGGATGCTGTCTTTATTGTTGGTAGCAGTCAGTTTAGTGTTGAAAATACAAAAATTCAGTTAGATACCGTTGGTGAAATCATTAATGGGTATAATCTCTCCCCAACCGCTGTGCAAGTGAATGTGATACTAAATGAAAGAAATGGTGCTAAATTAGTGATAACGCCGAATTCTTATTATAACAAACAGCAACTTTTGGAGAATGTTCGAAGATTAAACGTAAGTACTCATACCTTTCAAATATGTCAATAGGTCATCGTATTAGGACTGTAAAATTTTAGCAAATTTGGGGAGGGAGAATCTCATCTATGTATTGTGTATATGGATAAATGCTTTTCAATGTATTGTGTACATGGATGAATGTTTTTTTTTTCAATCTATTGTGTACATGGATAGATGTTTTTTTTTATGTATTGTGTACATGGATGAATGTTTTTTTTTCAATCTATTGTGTACATGGATAGATGTTTTTTTCTATGTATTGTGTACATGGATGAATGTTTTTTTCTATGTATTGGGTACATGGATGAATGTTTTTTCTCTATGTATTGGTACATGGATGAATGTTTTTTTTCTATGTATTGTGTACATGGATAGATGTTTTTTTCTATGTATTGTGTACATGGATGAATGTTTTTTTCAATCTATTGTGTACATGGATAGATATTTTTTTCTATGCATTGTGTAAATGGATGAATGTTTTTTTCTATGTATTGTTTACATGAATGAATGTTTTTTTTTCAATCTATTGTGTACATGGATAGATGTTTTTTTCTATGTATTGTGTACATGGATGAATGTT
>JAUZNK010041131.1:5823-17172 GCA_035046665.1 Euphysa ruthae
CATGTCACTTAAAACAATATATTTTACTCTCGTCCGCATGTTTATTTTAAATTTCATATTAGTTCTATTTAGTTTTTTTTTCTATCACCTCTCCTTTTAAAGTTACTGTTCGTTTCTCAGAAGTGATTTACACAATGCAGGAGAAGTGTGTTTCAAATCAAAGTGTTATGAAAACAAGAAAACGTTATTCAATAAATAAAAAACGATTACTTTGTTGTGGGTTTTAAGCAAGCTAAAATATAACACATCATAGCGTCAAAGTGATTGAAAAAACAAGCATTTAATAAAATAAATGATTTTTTTAGAAATAGTTGGAAATACAATTATAACATAATAGCAGTTATAACATGTTTATATCGCAAAGTGATATTTAAAGTTATATTGGTTGATATTTTTGCTGAATATTATGAGTACGCGTTTAGCTTTACAGCTAATGTTTTAATTATCTAAATAAATATTAATGGTTGATTGAAATATTGTTTTGAAGAAATATGTGCAATATTTTATCTAAAATATTTCGGCCAAGGCAGACAAGTAAAAGTTAATGCAGCATTTGAATTGCAGCTCGGTACTGGTGTTTGGAGTTCACTATTTGAACGTTCCCTAACTTGTTCTGCTCAGGAATAGATAGTGAAATTTTCTGAATCTATATAATCTGTACAGTGGTACAATACTTTTGTAACAAAAAAAAAGAACACCATGAAAATAGACACTTTAAAAAATCATACATTTAAATTAAAAATTGTAGGCGTGATCTTTAGGATTATTTTTAACACCCTTAAAACTTAAAAACAAAAGTAAGTTTGTAAATTTTTACCAAAATGAGGAATTGTGGAAATATGGTTTCGTACTCATTTTTGAAAAATTGTGCAACAGTTGTTTTTTTCGGCGTGTGAAAAATTTAAGGACTCATCAAGCCTATTAAAGATTTTATCGAAACTCAATTAGAAAATTTTTTTGATGTCATTTTTTTTAGCTGAAAATTTATAACTTGGTGAAGAAAAAGTAAATGAAGATCCCCTATAAAGATATTTTTATCTGATAAGAGAAAATACAAATATGGAATTTTAAAATGAAACTCCCATTTTGCGACACAATAACACCCAGAAATGACAAGGTTTATTTCTGTTTTGTTATCTAATGCTTAAACATTTACATTGTTTTGCATGGTCTGTTCTGCTGAGGAATCCTGTATCCAATCCAGGCCTCAAATAATAACATTTTTATGATCTTAGAAATAATATTTTAATCATTAATAGTCAACTCCCTTCTTATCAAAATCATAACAGATTTAGATGTTGAGCTTAAATTATACTTGTTGACACAATAGTGCGCTTTGCTCATGAGAAATTTTAATTTAGGTCAAAGATTGATTGAGAATGTAAATGCATTCTGTTAATCTGTTAAATATTTGGACTTAACTGTTCTCAACGTTTAAACTATTTCGTTTTATTATTGGTAAAATATCTGTGTTAAGGTTGGGTTGGTAAATTTAATTAAAAACAGCAACATGTATTTCTATTTTGAGTTTTAAATTTCACAAGTATATATTTTATATATGTTACTTAAGTTAGGATTTCAAAGAAGATAGACAATATGCAAAATATTGAACACGATAATTTTGTTCAAGTATTTGTCAAAACAGTAAATAAAATTCTTTTTAAAATTTACATGTCAGTCAAACTGTGCTGTATTTATTTTTTAAGAAAAAAGAAAGCTAATCTTGAAGTTGAGAATTTTAACTATGGAAAGCAAAAGAGTTCTACATTATTATCAGATGATGTTGATGACATGGAAGGGATTTATTACAGACCAAAAACTACAGAAACTCGACAAACTTATGAAATACTACTTAGTTTCATACAAGCTGCAATTGGTGACCAGGTAATTTTTGTCAGTGATCAAATAGATTGCATACATATTAAAATTTAAAATAGATCTAATTACTGGGTTTTGTTGATTATGTGTCCTCGGTCAGGTAAGTCTCTCCTCACCGCCTTGAAAAAATGTGGTTTTGTTTATTTTTTTAGTAGTAACTCACCTCGCCTTTAAAAATATATTTTTATTCACAGCTACCATCTTCAAAAATTATGTTATTGCTATGAATAATTTAAATTAATTAATTCAATAAATAATGACTGGATAGCCCTGATTATAGTAAAATGAATTTATTTCCTTTTTTTTTTCTGTTTTTTAGAGATTTGGTTAACATTTCCAGGAATTGATCATTCAAAAAAAAAGAATTAATTTTGTGTCCTGAAAATAATGCTATATTTTTTCTGCCAGATTTCAAAATATCAATACTTTCTTGAATAAAAGATTTATTTTTATATAGCCGCGTGATATACTTTGTGGAGCTGCAGATGAGGTTCTTATAACGTTGAAAGATGAAAAACTTAAGGTGATTATATTTTTTAAACTGTATAACATAGTCCCACCCTCAAAATATTTCCCACGTCTTTATTGAAATGAATTATGCATAACTTGATTTTTAACTTGAAGTTTTTTTATTAAAATCGGAGCAAGATTCTTTATTCAGGCCTGGTTGTAATAAAGCATGTGTTCGCCAAAAATCATCAATCATATGTAAATAAAATTGGATAATTAGCAAAGGGTTATGGATTTGATGTATTTTTCAATAAACAATCCAGATGGCTGCAAGAAACCTGTCATGCAATGTCATTTAACCTCAACCTGATAAAAATGATTTTTTACAGAAACTTGGCAATGCATATTCATTGGTGGTTTGACCTATCCCAGCGTGATGAAATTTCTAATTCTTTATAAGGGACTCTTACAATGCCAGACTCTTAAAAATGGCAGAAAAACCTAATATTCTGTAGTGTTTCACATGAATTAGTATACGGGTCTTTTTTTTCCTCCCAATTTGCAACAAGTTCTATTGATAATAGAAGAAAAAATTTGATGTCCCTTGCAACAAACCGTTGAAGAATATTTTTTTAGCCAGACTTCCATTAAAATCTTTTTTGATATGTTATTTTAAACTCATAAGTGATATCATTTGATTTCATGTGTCGCTTTACAAAAGAGATTTTTTCTGTGAAACAGACTACAATTTAAGAAAGAACCTTGTAGTATAAAAATGAATTAAAGTGTAATACCCTTCGTAATTGTAATTTTTTTTTTATGAAATTTATTTATGTTACGCTCTAAATGGTAGTTATGTGCTAAGCATAGCTTAAATAGTTCTCAATTGAGCAAATATGTCATGATGAAAATGATTACCAAATCTTTGTATTATCGGAGCTGATGGAAACTCTTAAATTACCTTTAATTATTCCAACTGTCCATCTCAAATATGCACAAATATTTTGGCTAAAATCTTCATAGTTTAATAGACCACTTATGAATATGGCTGGACCTTTTATTTTTGTTGCTTTTTATCATTTCAATCTGGCATGAACTCTGTTAACAGTTTTTTGATAGTCAAGAAATTTATCTTTTTTCAAGGTCCAGAATGTTTAATTCGGTGTAAATTGATATTTTTCAATCTCCTTTGAAAAAAATTTTCAATTCTGTTGAAATTTTCCATGCTAAAATTTTTTTTTTTTTTCATATCGGCCTTTTTGAAAATTTTATTGCTGGGCCTCTAAACTCTAAATTGGATTCATTGCTCTTTTTATTTTTTTATTGTGGGCTGTGGCGGCTTGGGTTTGTCTTTTTCTGGTTTTTTCAAGAAGAAAATTAAATGAATTGAAAACGAGGGAAAAAAAACAAGAGGCTAAAAAAAAATGCTGTAGTCAGTTAATTTATCATACAGATTACCCATTCCTCTAAACAATTTTATCACTTATTAAAAATTTAAAGCATAATAATGATAATAATATAAATTACGCAGGGTCTCCACAATTTATTAGGATGTTGAAATCCAAAAATGATTTCTACAAATGTCTGCATTCTTTTCTGCCAGGCGTTAACTTGTTGCTTGTTTTTTCTATTAGGAAAAAGAGAAAAAGAAGGAAATTTCTGCACTGTTCGGTAACATGCCAGAGGAAAGATACGCTTTGCTTTCCAACCTTGGAAGGAAGATAACCGATTATTCAGTTGAAAAAGAATCTATTTCAGCAGGACCTATTGATGGTACATATCTAAGTTTATTAAATTCTTTTCTATTCCTATAAATTTAATTGTTTTGTGACATGCATTTTTTTATCACATACTTTTTTCTAGAGTTGTTTTAATAACTCTTTTGAAATATTTTTTGCTTTGTTGAAAAACAGTTTTTGTACCATTTCAGGTGCTTTGCTATAATCAAACATTTTGTTTGTAAGTTTGAAACTTTCAGGGATATTAGACCATAAAATCTATCTATAAATGAAAAAATGTAAATCTTAAATTTTCCAAAATTTTGTTAGTTCTAAATAAATTTGTGTAGATATAAAATAAGCTTAACTCTAGTGTCTCCAGAAGCTCTTTCTATTTCCGCATCAACACCTTATAGTTCTGCAGCCTTTGGAGTTTTCATCTTCTTAATAGTCTCCTTTACTCATACTGTCTTAATCTGCATAACTGGCTCTTCTACTACATTAACCTGCTCAAACTCTCATAAGTAATCTAACCTGAAGTAATCTTATAACTAACTTTTTTTCCTTCTCTCTAGTAGTGAAAAAAATTTGTGATTTTATATGCAATTCTAACCTACAACATTATGATTAGACTTGCTTATTTGCTTTGCTATTTTCAACAATTCATTGCATTGTTTTCCCTTCTCAACATATCTGTAAATCTGCCCCTTTCTGCTTCTGATATATTTTAAAATATTCTCTAAATATTTCTAAATACTTCTAAATATTTTTATGACTGCCATTTTTTCAAGAGTCTCTTCTTTTCACATATACTCTAATAAACCTCACCATTCCACCATCAGATCTGTCAATGTCTAACTGGTCCTTTTGTATACCAACAGGTATCACCATTCGCTTCTACAAACAATTCATCAAAGTATCCCTGGTATTTTCAACATCATTATCACACTGACCTTCAGAGGCTATGTGTTGAACTCTTGCACTAAATTGTCTTGTGACATGCTTTTCTCTCAATTTCCAGACCTTTTAGTGAGACCTGTACTTTGCTTGACTTACTTGACTCTCTTCACAGCAATATCACAAACAAGCCTATTTTGGGAAATACACTCTTGGTCTGTTTAACTTTTAGGTCTTTCCCCTTGCCTGACTTTCTGACCAGAAAATAGTTTAGGTGTGTCTAACAACCACCTGCTTCATATACTATCAGCCTACTCTTTCTTACTAAACCGTATTACAAACCATCATATGTCTTGATGTTCTGAATTATAGCGTTCTTTCCTATTTCTAACTTTTTTTCACAAAGCCAAGCCTCAATGCACACCTCATATACCCTGCATGTCTTCCCAACACGGCTATTAAAACCACTACCAGCTATGACAAGTTTATTATCTCTTAAACTTGAGTGCTTTTAATTAATCATAAAATTCCTTCTTATCTTTCTCTTTTAGTCCAAGCTGAGGTGCATAAACTGACACAGAAGTAACTAACTATTGGAAACTTATTACTGCTATAATGCAATTATTGACGTGCTTGTCGTCAATTACTTTTTCTACCCACTTTTCTGCTATGGATAAGTTTACTGCTTCGTATTAATAGCTATTCCCTGTCCAGTAAAGCTTGTATCTTGACCTTCTACCCTCTACAAATCTTATTGTTGCTTCTCTCCACCTAAGTTTCTGAACATAACACATTAACAGATCTACCCTTTAACATTTCGACTACCTCACCTGCCTGACCTCGTAGTGAGAGGACTTAATCTCCCTATTATTTCAGCTATGAGAACCCTTGTCCTTAATCTTATGAGGTAATACATTAAAAGAAGCTCAACTAGAAATTCTAATTTCTTTTTAAAGATTGATATCAAGAAATTTTGAAAGGTTTTCAAAATACCTTTTTCATACTTTATTGCTGGCAAGACGAAATAAACTCTTACGAAAACTGATAATGCTACTAAAATATTAAAGATACATAAGAAACCTTTTTTTATGTTAGTATGTTCCAAAATACATCTTACCAACTGAAAATAATGTTCCACATATTATTCTTAAGGGTGAATTTTTTGTGAACCTCAAAAATACAACACCTATATTTTTGCAATTCGCCTTTAGGTACTAAAGTCCCATGTAATTAGTTGATTTATACAGGAATAATTCTGGGGATGCTTTCTTGTGGAATGCTATTCATAAATTTGAATATCTTTTAATTTATAAAAAATTCTTTTGTAAGAAAATAATTTTTATTTTCTGATTACTCCTTTATATGCTTATATGTAAGAAATTTATATATTTATTTGTTTTTTTCATCTAGACGATATGATTGATGAAAATTATGGTGTTGCAGTGCAGTTTGATGAAGAGGAGGAAGAGGTCATTTTTTGTTTATTCCCCAAATATTGAGTTTAAAATTCCCCGTTGTCTTTCAAGAGATACTAGATGAATCGTATCTCGACTTCTTTCCAGAATTTGATTTTTTTTTTAACACACTTCTCAATAAACAAGGGACAAACAAATTTTTAGACTTATGGTAAAGCCTCCAGGGTGCTATAAAATCACAAATTGATACCGGTCCATTCATTTTCTCACTTATTTCAAAATCCATTCATTACTTTTCTCCAATAAAGTATTAGTATTACACTAATAAAACATCATTAGATTTAGGTTTTTTGAAAAAAAAGTCTTGTTTTTGTATTTGTTAAGCATAGGAATAAATTTGTATTCTTGATCTGACATTCTAACATATTCAAACTATACAGCAACTGGTATGTTTGTTTGAATATTCCCCTCACTAAAAGAGAGCGCTAATGTCATATAGATTCTATAATTAGGTTACAGTTACTATAATTGTTTGGTCATCACTAAGCACACTCATTGAAATAATAATTTCACGTGAATAGAAATATTTACTAAGTAAAGGATACATTAGTTAAAATTTTACACCTTTTGCATGGACGATGGTGAGTTTATTCTATTTAGATTTGAGATATCAATGGCTGTGAGCCTTAAATTTATTGATAATTACTTCATGCTCCATTGGTGTTTGGACCTGATTTTTATGATTACTAAGCAATTAAGTAGCTGGCATTAGTTGTTTTGCTGTTTGTTGATTCCTTTATAACTATTAAATTGTTTGTTATATTGTTTTTAAAATTTACAAGAGCGTAATAGATCATAAGAAGGGTCATAGCAATTTAAATACTCAGCGGTTTATATAATAGGTAATATTTCACTGCTTCTTTTTTGACTACCTCATTTAATGTTTAAACAACTTATCAGCATAAAATTTGTATTTCAGGTGAATAAGAATTTAAATATTTCACAAAAAAGCTTGATTACATTTTTTTTTATGTTTCAAAAAATCAAGGACTTTTATTTGATTAAATCTCATTGTCGTGATAACAAATTCAGCTGGGAGTCTGGGGGTATGCTCCAAACTATCGTTTTTAGGGCGGCCCCTCTGCGGCTGAAAGCTGCTTAAAATTGCTTACTACTTCTTTTTTTTTGTGAAAATCATACTTCCGATAAACCATAATCATTTACCTGAAAAACAGTTACGGATACGCATGAGAACACATGGGCGAAAGGATGTGCGTTTTACTTTTTATCTTTTACTTGTTTTTTTCTTGTGTTTTGTTGAAGAACGTAGAAATAGTTCATGATGGCAGGTAAAGCTTCTACATTTTTCTTCTAGTTGTTGCTTAAGTGATGATTATTGTCAAAGGTTTATTTTTTATCTTTTTTTTTTTTAATTTTTCACTTTTGATATCCAGAATGTCTTTCAAAGTTAATTTATAAATTTTTTAAAATACAGGGAGTTTTCCAAAATACCTTTTTCCTCTTTTTGTTTAAAAACTTGAAATGAATAAGCAATAGAACTGCGTAACTAATTTACCTCAATAACTAATACTCGTTCGAAGCTTATTTGTCAAAATTTTAACATTATTTTCTTAGTTATCGTGACTTAATTAGGTGTAGTTTGATTTAAAATTATTTTTTTGGTTTAAGGTTTATCGTTTTATTTTCATAATCACTCCTTGTTCTACACTCTATTTCTGTTGAAAATATACAGAAAGCCTTGGTTTAAAAATAATATTTGATATCACAGAATTCATTTTCTTAAACTCTCATATAGTAAGTAGATAAGTAGATAAAAACTCATGTTATGCCAATGCTTTAAGGTCATTTTTATAACTTTTTAAATTTTTATCACTATCTTTGCAATGATTAAGGATCCTATTATATGCAAGGATTATAAAATTAAATTTTAAAATTTATATATTCCTTGATATATGCCTGGTATGTAAAGAAGGAGATTGCGCTTCAAATAAAGATCATCTTTTCTTACCTTATGAGATAATAAAGAATTCTAGCAGACTTCATTTACTTCCAAATTAATGCAGAATTAATAGAAAATGGACTAGTAACAAAAATTCTTATGAAATTCCAAGTTTTTATTATTTATCTGGGTGATTGAATAATAACAATTAAAAAAAATGCTAATAAACCAATAAAGGACAGTTGAAAAAAACCTTTGAAAGGAAAATTATATAAATATCAACGCATTAATCCCGTTATCTTATGGAATGGAGTATTACCTACTCAAGTTGGCAAACAAGTAGATAACTATATTTTAGAGGTATTGCTCCAAACTTCTCTAGTAAAAATAAAATTTTACTTTTCTGTAATGTCTTCCAAGGTCTTAAATATTTCAAAATGTAAGTTATCAGTTTAAACTGTTTAACTAAATATGATCGGATTTACCTAAGTAACATTTTTTACATTGTAATTTCTTAAAGTAAATGTTAGATAGCCCCTAATACCTTATATATATACTCCATTTCAAAGAGGTGATTTCAAATTTTAGGATTTTGCCATGCTCCTCTGTGAAGCTAATAATTTAATAGCAGTAATATTGGTTGACAGTTTAGACAAGCAATTCAGTCTTTGAATTTCTTATAGTTGTTAATAAATTATTGGTATACCACTTCTCATTGATTTAGTCTTGGATTTTTTAAAGGTATCTGTTTTCTGAATTTACTCTTTACAAGATGAATTTTTTCCAATCCATGTAAAAAAATTTGATTGATTAGTTTAATGGAGAATTAATTCGTTGCACCAAGAGAGTTCAATGAATATGTCAAAGTTATTTGAAATTTATACTTTAAAGTTATGGCTAACAAAAAAAATTATACAGACATAAAATTTTTATAGTTCTTTATATCAGATACCGGAGAGAGGAAAGCCATTCAAATTTTGATGTTTATATTCATGAGTGATGAGAACTAAAAGCCAAATTTAGGTTAATGATGACATAGTTAAAGTTTTTGAGAGTAAAAATAAACTTTCATTTCATTCACCGATCCATACTGTTGAATGATTACCCTTTATTTTACAGCCGTTTATAATTGTCCAAGAATCAGAGGAGAAAATAAACATGCCCAGGTTTTTTATATTCATTGAAGGAATCTTTTTATTTTCATCAAAATAGATTGAGCTCACTCATAAAAAGACTAAAGGTTATAGTGCAAAAAATTTAGATAGTAGGTCCGTTATGACTTCTTAAAGATTTTTTATACGTTGTGTGCAGAAGTATTATGAATCTCTTTATTATCCATAGATTCTTTATTAAACATTAAAACTTAATGAGCATCGGGCTTATTTCACTTTTAATAGGGTCAAAGTGAAGCTATAATCATTAACAACATTAAGTTTGTATAGATTTATTCTCCAATGAACATTCAATCACATTTTTTTTCAAGATAACAATTTAACAACTTAAAAACAGAAAAAAATTTGTGCAAGTACCTGCATATAACCAAGCGATTTGAAACATATTCTGTTTCTTTATGTATTTAGTTGTTTGTTTGTTTATTTGTTTATTTATAATGGTGGGAGATCATTGAAAGAAAATTTATTAAAAGATAACCACCCACAAAAATTGGCTTTTAAAATTTTTTAGGAGAAGGATGTTCGTGAAATTAATGACGATTCAGACAATGACGGGATAGAGGGTGTTGAAGCTGATGTTGATGGAACATTACAAGGAGGAGTATGTTCTTTAATTTTTTGTTGATTGCCAACACTGTTACTTCCCTTAAAATTAAGTCTTATCTATTACAAAAAAAAATGCCAACACTCATCTCATATCATTTGTCTCGCTATGCCATGGTAGTTTTATATGCCATGTTAATTGTATTTCTAACAAAATGATTTTCATTGGAGAGTATTTATTCAAAAAAGTGAGGATATTTATATTCACTATTATTAATATTTTTTTTCTAGTGTTCATACTAGGATATAGATGATCCAATTCATAACAGAGACGATGATGTTATTTTGCCAAAATTTACAAGGGAAAATATTTTAATTTTAAAGCTATTTTTAAGAAATGCACCTTTTATTTCTGGGCTTAACTTCTTGTTAACTTCTGTTTTTTACTTTGCCGAACCAAGGTAATGCTGTCAGAAGTTGCTTTAGAAATATAGAAATTATTTATAATGATCCCTTTATTTATTACATCTCTCCTTATATTTGTTTACCTAAATATATAACGTGTTGCGTCACTGCCCTTTAAAAAAAAATCATGTTTTAGTGAGTAAAAATAGTAATATGATCACTCACAAACACACACGCAGTTTTAATCAGTTAATGTGATCCTCAACTTTGGCTTGCCTTATGCCTGGGAGTGATCTTAGCAGGATCTCTTTCCCAATTTGATAATGACAGCAAGTTATATAAATAAAAATCTAATTTTCCTCATTTTTCAATCTCATTTATTTGTTTAATGTTGTCTTTGATAATAATAGATTTAAAAAAAATGATTTTAAAATGAACTTGTATTTTAGCTTGACGATGATGGTGGTTTCAAAAAGTCTAGTGGCGTTCTTCATCCTCGCGACATTGATGCGTATTGGTTACAAAGAGAGTTGAATAAGTTTTATAATGACGCAGAGTTGTCAAGATCTAAATCAGAAGAAGTTCTACAAACACTTAAGGTAGCACTATTCATGTGTTGTGATACCAATTTATTAAAACTTTCTTAAACATTAGCTGAAAGAAGCGAAGTATTTTCATATTTTGATTATATCCTTCAAACTACCCTGTGATAAAGGCAATTAAGTTTTATATCCTATTTTAGTAAGTGATAGAATTAAGTATGCTGATAAGGTTTTCTAATAACTGGTTAGAGAGGCCAACATATAGAAACATATTTCAAAACATATATAAAACGTTTTCTTCAATATCTTACTTCCAAATCTACAACCAATAACTGTAAGCGTATTTTATAGGCCACCAACCCAAAATAA
>JAUZNK010041142.1:0-17170 GCA_035046665.1 Euphysa ruthae
GAATTCTACTTCGTAAACAGCTTCGAAGTTTTTTTCTAATCAAGGATACCTTCTCTCCCTCTCTTTTCAGCGTGGTTGCGCTGTGTGGAGAGAATTTTAAAATTAGATACATTTAGAATGGCTCTCACAGCTATTTCCAATATCTACAAATGCCTTTACAATACCCAAGAAAGATAAAAAGAATATATGTCGAGCGCTCAACATACGAAATTGTTTCCATTTTTAAATTTGCAATGTTATTTAAGTATTTTGCAGAATTGCTTTGATTTTCACAAATCTCTCTACTCATAATTATTTTTTATCAAAATATATTATTTTAAACGTACATTGTTTTATTTCTTGTCCCTTCATCTACACATAACGATAATTTTTATGAATTTTACATATATCTCCTACTTTGAGAAGGGTATTTGAGCGAGTGAGAATTTTCTCCTATAATCTTTCATCTAAAGGCAGGTTTAAACTTTTAATAAAAGAAATCTGTATCCCTAATCTTAAACTAACGGTTGTAGATAAAAAGTAATCAGACATAATTGGGAAACGCTTGGATTTAGGTGCTCATATTTCAAGAATTTCAATATTTTCATAAGATCTTGCTATGGTAAATAAATCAACAAATTTTGAGACTTTGGGTTGCGTGGCCTGGGTACTTTCGCGTGGAATTACCCTTCTTGTTGTAAACAAAATTTTTTTTTCCCCAAGTAATAATCAGGAAGTAGACTTCTAACTCCTTTTTCATTAATTTTAACTAAAGTATTTATCAAGAAGTTTTTATGTTTTTTCAAAAACGTCCCTCAAAGTTCTAGTATAATGTTCTGGAAGGATTCCACTCATATCTAAAGTCATGTAAACAAGGTCATAGAAAGTTCTAGAATATTCTGAAATACTTCTTGCACTGTTTGAATGTCTGGAATGCATATGAAATAGTCTGAAAAGAGTGAACAATTTCCAGCATTACTTTTCTAAAGAATATATCTATTAACAGCTGAAAGATATATTTTTTTAATTAGACAGTTTGTTTGTTTATTATTTTCAATATTATTGTTTTAGATAACTATTGTTGAAGTTCGAAATCCAATAACACACAAGTTCTATAATAAAAGTCCATACACTGATTATGAAATATGTGTTAAGGTAAACATGTTTTGTATTTTAATTATAACAATTTTTTTCATCCGCAGCTGTGTTAACATGATCATAAATTAAGAAACTTTGTAAAAAGGATGAATTAATCAAAATAGGGAAAATTTAGGCCTAGAAATGATATCTTTTGAAAATGATTCAGTATCTTTTTGATTCTTGGTGCAGATGATTGGGGCTCTATAATATCAACAATGTTTTTTTGGTCAATTTTCTATATAGTTTTAAACATCTTTGACAAGTTCCGATTACGCCAAACTTTCTGTGCTAGAAAATTTATTCTGTTTGTATATTTTTATTTCTGATTTTTGCCAAATTTATAATACTAAATCAAATCTTTTTTTTTTTTTTTTTTTGTTGGCTATTTAAAAAATTTTAATTAAAGAAGAAGCTGTTTGTGAGATTTTAAAGTATAAAAGTATAAAACTAGTAAGGAAATGTTTAATGGTATTCATATAATTAGTTTTAGATTTTTTTTACAAGCTTTGTTATTATTTATTATTATTATTTAGAGACGGAAACATCTGTCTTCAATTCAATTTTTTTTTAAGCAAATTTATAAATCTCACTCTTTTCCAACTTGTACAAATATCTGTTTAGACAACCAACAAGGCTTTCACTATGCCTCATTCATTTGTTCGAAGAAGATATTCAGAATTTATATGGCTAAGGGAGTGGTTAAATAAAAACAATGGCAGTTATTCATCTCTTGGGTATGTATTCATTTTTTTTTAAGCGTATGTAAATTAATGATTTTTGAAAGTATCGCATTTACCGGATGGTATTATTTTAGCAAGACTTGTTTGATAAGCAATAAAATGTTCAAATGGCCTGAATTTTTATTTTTAGATTTTATCGTGTGCCTAAAAAAGATTGTGATTATTTTTGGCAAGACTCTGCTTAATTGAGTTATTGGAAGGTTTTTGAAAATTTTTTTTTACACAACAACTTAACACAATCAAATTTTACAAATCATCACTCAATGTTTTAGAGTAATTGTGCATGAAAATTTAAATCAGTAAGGTTAATTTGTTATTTTAGGAGGCAGTGTGGCCTAGTGGTAGCATATTTTCCAATATTGCGCTGTAATGGAAAATGTCGTGGGTTCAAATTCGCTCGAGAGCAAAAACAAAAAAAATTTGTTGCCATAGCACAAATGGGAGCTTAATATTGAGCCACTGCCAGATTTGATGTTATGACCATTCAGATCTTCTTCCGAATAAAAAAGTTTATAATCGAACACAATCAATCAATATTTTCAATGACCTTAGCCAAATTGCAAAGCCTCTTAATCTTATGCACAATAATTGAAACCTAGGAAAGACCACATGACTTTTTTTATGCCTTAGTCAGTTTTTTTTTTTTTTTATTTCATTATTTGGTTTTTATCCATTGCTATGAAAGCTCTGTAATAAAACTGCTGATGCTGATGCTGGTGGGTGTAACATAACTTTAAGCGTTATGTTAGCTTTAAATCACCATTTAATTAGAAAATTAACTTTACTATTACTTTATTAATAACTTAGTCTTTGAACTTTACTTTATGCTTGAGGTTTTAAATTTAAAGATTGCTATTTTTTTAAGCTCTGAATTTTATTTAGAAAAACACCAAAACTTCCTTCAAAAAAAATTGTTGGTCGCTTTGATAAAAGATTTTTAGACGAAAGGATGCGCGGATTGCAGCTGTTTTTACAGAAGTAAGTGAGTTTAAGTTTTACCTAATTAAAGCTCCGTTCATATTAAAATTAAATCAATTCAAACTTTTTATTGGTTTTTCATAATATTTAAGTGACGTGCTCAGATTTAAATTTAAGTTGTATGTAAATTTTTTATGTTATTACTTTGGACATTTACTTGCTAAGTGCCTTTTTCAGGATAATCCAAATCAATAGATTCCTGTCAGATAAAGCGTTTCATCTTTTTCTACAAAGTGCAATGCCGGTTCAAGAGATAGAAGCTTACTTACATGGAAGTTCAAAATTACCTCATATTTCATCTATGGCTGATCTAACAAACATTGCAATAAATTCTTCCAATAGAAAGCTTAATGTTTCTGTGGCGTCAAGTCCTTCTTACTCTCTGAATTCTGAAGATTCTTTTGGATCGTTTGAACAGGTGGATGAAATAGATTGTTTACCAGACAATTTTTCTGATATTGATAGAAGGTTGCTCAATCCTTGTCTTGAAGAAGTTAAGGCATTGAAGGATTGAATTTTTATGGTCAGTTCGAAAAATGTGAATTATAAAATATTTCATGTTCTAGAAAAAGAACGTGTATCGCCACAATTGTGCACCCTGAGCATTTATTTTATTGCATCTTTTCTTAGTCCAAAAATTTTTATAATTTCTTGATTTTTCAGAAAAATTAAAAACTTTTTTAATTGGTTTTGCAATTTTATTGTATTTTCTGTAGAATTAAGCAACATTCTAGTTTTTCATTTTTTCTACGGCTTGTATTTGTTTTGGTTAATTCTTGAATTGAGTTTAGGAAATATTTTGTGTTATTAATTTGAATTAGGTGAAACCTATTTTTGTACTTTTTACTTTAAAAAAAAAAATCATTAAATGGGATAATTTTTTAAATTTGCTATGCAAATCCTTCATATTGCTTTAACTATTTCCAGAAATTTAAACATTAGTTATATTGGCCATCTTGAACCTAACAAGGTTAGACTTTGGCATTTTTATTTCAAAAATGAAAAAATGTAATCATGTAGTTGGTGCGAGAGCTTCCAGAGAAATATTAGTCACTGTTTGTTTTGATTGCTGAAAAAGCACGTGTTAACATGAAATCACGTTGTCGTGATACAATGAAAGCTTTAAATTTTAAAAATTTGTTTTGTAATTTTTTAAAATGTTGCATTAAGATTAAAAATTAAGACTAAAAACGGCCAAGCGTCAAAAATTCTTTTTTGTGATCATTGGTAATTTTTTCAATTTCTTCAAGAAATTTTGATCAGAAAATGCAGCTCAAAAATATTTCAAGACTGCAAGAGATTTTTTTCACTCAAAATTTTTCTTTCGCATGTCATAAAAATGTTATTCAGCACAGGCTGTTAAATAGGTAAAATTTTGTCTAAAAAGCCATTATATTTCTTTTCTGTTTAGTTGCTTATGTTCTCTATTATAAATTTTTACATTTAAATTATGTTGTGATGGTCAGTGAAATTATGTTATGAAATTATGGTCAATAAAATATTAAAGAAACTTTAAAGGCAGATACAATCTTTGAGGAAGGTTTAAAACTTGCAAGAACTTAGATTGATAGAAGTTGCAGCTTATTAGAAATAACAGCTTATTAGATTAAATTCTAAAAAGCGCTTGGATAAATAATTTATCAAAATAACCAAAACAACTTCTTGAATAAGTTTGAATTTTTTCAAAGCTGTTTAGATTTGATAACTGCCAGGCTTATAAGAAATACGTTTGGATCTGTTTCAATGCATATTCCGCTTGCTTATTGCACCAAAACCTTTTTTTATTTTTGAGTTGCTTATTGATTTTTGAGGAAATGTGGTCACATGATAAGAATTTTAGTGTAATGCTTGCGTTATTTAAATAAAAGTTAAAAAGAAGCCTGATGAAATGTATTTTATTAAATTAGTTTGTTTGCTGTTTTGTTGCATTTTCAAAAAAAGTTCAGACAGAGAAAGAAGAAAATATCTCAAAATTTTTCCTATAGTCTAGACATATACTCTAAGGTAGCGGTAGGAAGTTTGAGTGACATACCTGCGTGTATATTTATTTGCTTTTTTATGCGTAACAGCGAAGAATTAAACAGAAAAAATTTGTTTTTACTGCCATTTTTAGTCTTGCTTGAACTCAAAAAGACCCAAATTTTTATATAAATAATATATAAAAATAATAACATCAAATGAACGATATAAATTGTTAATTAGTTAATTTATTATTTTTTTTGTTAATGAATTATTTTTATACTACTTTGAAATGTATTTATATAAAATATATATTATACTTCTATATAAAACAATTTAAAAACCATAGAAAGTTTAGTTTTTTTCCTTGGAGAAAATTTTAGAATTTCACGTTTTCTAATTACTTAATGATTTAAAAGAGAGTTTTTGAAAATATTAATAATTTAGAAAGTTTAAGTTTTGTCCTTGAAGATGGTGCGATGATGATGCGGTGATGCTTCTCTGACACTGCTACAGCTATCTGTACTTTAGTAAGAAGAACCAAAAAGCAAAAAAATGAATTCTTACTTCGCATTTTAAAAACAGCCTTTGGAGAGGATTATACAATAAGCAGAAGCGATGTGACACAAAAACTATGATCAATTTTATATCAAAATCGATCAGCAAAGTAACAACCTCAAAAATAAAAGTCAAAAGAAAACTTCTTCAAGACACTAAACATTGGAGGTCTACAACCCTACCAAACACAAGAAATCTTTTATTATTTTGAGAAAGATCTTTGAAAAAGATGTATTTTTTTATTTTTTCTTTTTTCAAAATCTTTTTTGGAGTGAATTTATAATTTCTAAAATTATTCTTAAGTTTTCTTAGTTCTATTTATATTTAAGTTTTCATAATTTCTATAACATGCATAAAAACCTGATACGTTAGGTGTTTGACTTTGCATGGGTTTTGTCACTGAAGGAGAAAAAATCTACAAGGACCAGATACTTTTCGGAAAATGGTTAAGTGATATAAATATGATTTTCTGTGTTTTCTAAGATCTTTTTTTTTTTTTGAAGAACTTTACCAAGTAAATTTCAATTTGAGTTTTTTTTTTTTTTTTTCATAAAAACAGCATCCTTTCAACGTTCGTGTTTTTCTACTTAATATTGACGCTTTGTGTTGCTAGATTATTCAGAGTTATTTATTACATAATTATCTACCTTTACATAATTCATTCAATAAAAATAGATTTTTATTGTTAAATTTTTAAATAAACTATCAAGAGATTTTTGATGTCTTACCAAGAAATTAAAAAGATCTTAAAGAAGAAAAAATGGAAACATAAAAATTACTTTGTAAAATAGTAGTACCTAGAAGTTCAACCACCAATTTTTTAGATCAAAAAGCTCATCCTCAAATTCATTACATAGGAAATGTTCTTTTGTAATGTGTAAGAGAGTACCGTATTGCTGAAAATAATGAACCAGTTGAAGCACCTGTTAAGCATTGAAGAATCGAAAGATCTTCCTACAAAAATTATTCCAAGCAAGCTTGTCTTCTCAGTATTAAATATAGAAGCAACTGTGGTTAAATGTAGAAGTTATGAATTTAAGGCCATAAAAACAAATAATAAAATTTTGAATGTGTGTGAAGAAAAGTGGACAAAATCTCAAAATTTTTGAAAATTTATGGAAAGCTTACAATTAATCTTCTAAATTTCTGTATCACTTAGAGGACTGAGAGGACCAGCAACTAACGTCGAGAAATTTACTTAAATCTAATGAAGAAAATATAGAAAAAATCTCGAGAATGGAAATGGCCTACTTTTTTTTATCAGAAATACTGAAATATTTCTGATAAAATAATGTGAAAAGACTTGATTTTTTTGAAATTTTTGTTACAGGATTTTTGGTTGGCAAACTGCCAAAAATTGTAAAAATGAATTTGTTTTTATTTTTCATGAATTTTTATAAGGTTTTTAAATAAGAATTAGGCAACAAGGATTTAAAAACATGAGCTGAAATTTACCTCAAACTCCTACCCTATGAACCTTAGAAAATAAAATAGCACGTTTCTGTACTCTCAGCGAAAAGTCATTTAGGAGACAATCTGATGTGGGGAAAATTGTTGTATTAGCTTTTACTTTTCCTTCAAGAAAAATATATATAATGTGGGTGGGCCAATTTCTAGCATTGTATAAGTTGTCAAAATGTAAGGTAATGTAAGGTGGTGTTGTGAACTCCCAGAATTTTATATGTTTTAAAATGTAAATGTAGAGTGGCATCTTCAACTCTCTAATATGTTTCAGTTGTATGAATTGAATGTCATCTTCAATCCCCTTCATTGTATCAGTTGAATAAAATCTCTTTTTTAGCTAAAGTATTTTTTTTGTGACTAAAATTACTTAAATAAATGAATTTAAATTTAAAATTACTTAATAGGTTTAAATGAATAGAGATAGCTAAAATGACTGGTAATATTTATGAGATCAAGTTCTTAAATGTAAAACATGAATTTTGCTTTGAAGCTATTCATTGTTATTATTGCTGTTGTTAAAATGCATCATTAATAAGAAAAGAGTGTTTGCCTAAGTTATTGCCTAAGATAATTTTATCTTTACAAATATCATTCTCTTCTCAAATTTTATTCTTACATAGCCACAAAATAATATTGGCATGGTAAGCTAAGGAAATCCTTAGCTTTGTTTTCTGAGAAAGTCTAATATATTTTAATGTAATGTCTTTATCTTGAGGTGGCCTATAAAAATAATGTTATAATGCTATAATTAAGAAAATAAAAAACTGTGTTCTAGTTTGACAAGATGCTTTTTTTATTGTTTGTTTGGATATTTAATCATTATAGCAACATGCAAAAACATTGTATTTTTGTTACTAACTGTTATCAACTTAAAATAAACTTTTTCTTTTAGAATATTTAAATTTCTGTTTATCTTTTTATTTATTGTACAGAATTTCTGTTAATCTTTTTATTTATTATAAATAGTTTCTGTTGGTTTTTTTATTTATTATACAGAATTTCAAGACTCTTTATTTTGCGGTTTTCCTGAAAGTAATTTAAATTATAAGGGCTGCAAAATTTAAAACACGTGTAAATTTAAAACACGTGTAACATTAGTTATTTCACATTATGCTGCCATCATCAGAATGAATTATCCTTAGAAAAGATGTGGTCTTAGCATGCTCTTACATAGCTGTTATTTTCATATTTTATTTTTTTTATGTATTTACATCAACATACTCATTGCTTATTGTATTGATTTTAGCGTTCAAAATAATAATGATTCCTGCAAATGACTATGTCTTTGACATCACACTCCTCAAGCAACTCGATTACAGCAATTGCAAATCCTTGTTTCAGAAAAAACTCTCTTATACAAATCCTGGTAAAGACCTTGTGATGCGTCCTTTAATTTGTAGTGACTTTGAAAAGGGTTACATGGAGCTGTTGTCACAACTAACAGAGCCTGGAAATGTTACAAAGGAATCATTTGCACAACGTTTCAATTCTATGAAGTCATGCAAGAACACATTTCTAGTTGTTGTGATTGAAGATTTGAGTATGTCTAAAATTGTTGGTTCTGCAACTCTGTATGTGGAAACATTAGTTAGCTCTCAAATGAAAATCGTTAAAAAGGGGCGAATAGAGGATGTTGTTGTTCATGACTCACAAAGAGGAAAACATCTTGGGAAATTGATTTGTGAAACATTATTGTTGTTGGCAAATAGCATCAATTGTAATGAGGTTACGCTTGAATGTAAAGATCCGCTTGTTAAATTTTATAAATACTTTGGATTTGAACAAGATAAATCCAATAAGTACATGACAATAAGATTTCCCCATGTATTTAAGTAAGTAAATTAAGTACAATACTTAATTTTTTTTTCAAAACTTTATGTAAGTTAGGTATAACTCAGTTGGCTGGATAAAACGTACGGAATTTTATTTTCAAAAAAAAGTTAAATCAAATAATAATAAAAATAGTTACTAACTAACTGGATTTTTAATGCAAAGTTACAAACAAGATGTCTTAGATGTACTTTCCCTGGCAATGTAGAATATTCACACAAGATCTCTTCAACTTACTTTTCTTGAGAGTTTAGAGTATTTAAATAGGATTTCTCAGACGTACTTTCCTTGAAAACGTAGAGTATTTAAACAACATCTCTCAGACATGCTTTCCCTGATAATGTAGAGTATATAAAGTTGGAAGACCATAGTCTTAATATGAAAATATACTTAAAGAAATATACCTAGAAATTATTTATTTATATCTTTTTCTATCATGTAAATTATTTTGTTATAAAACTTATGAGGCTTTGTCTAAGAAAGTAGAATAGAAAAAATAAATCAGCCCTGGTATTTGATCTAACTGAGGTGTAGTTTATGCTAAAGTATTTCTTTATAAAAATCTGTTGCTCTTCCCGAAACTCGGTTTTTAATAGGAGTTTTTTCTACGAGTGAGCACAACATGCACAACATGTATTTTTAGATAAAATAATGCTGAGTTCATTAATATTTTGGAAAAAAAAAAACGTAAAAATAGATGCATTAAAAATGAACACCTGATCACATCCATTTTAAAATAGCTTCAAAATCATCACTGAAATTTATAAAAAGAATTGTTTTGATTGGTTTATGTGGTAATCAACGTTCACATCTGCATAATTAATGACTAATAGCCAACCATTTTCATCATTTTCTCTAAAATTTTTTGAGATATTGCAACTTATTTGCTTAGAAAAACAAGCTTTTGAAAAAAAAAATGAATTTGTTTGATATTGTTAAAAATTATGTTAATTATGTTAATTCTAGTTTTTGATTATAATATTTATTACAATGTTTTTGATTATAATGTTTATTATAATGTATTTGGTGTTTGTGATTGTTTGTTACCATCGGCTTTTGTTTTTTATATTAAAAAAAGTTTAGTGTTTTATTTATTTATTGAAGTAAATTTTATATCATAATGTACTATTATAAGAGTATAAATATTTATGAAATTTTGGTAACAATTTTGCTAACAATTTTGGTTATTTTTACTCCGGGGTGCTGTTAGGGTCACAAGTGTTGCCCCTTTTCACTGTGTATAGCTGAGCTTTTGGATTCCAACATTTTTCAAGAGATTTTTTCAATCTATTGTTGTCAGCAACTATGACTTTTTTATGTTTTATAATCAAAAAATTAACAACTAAAAATAGTTAAACTTTATTATCATTCACATATTAACATACCATACAACGTCATATTGGTTAACCAATCATACCGTACTACGTAATATTTGTTAACCACTCATACCGTACTACGTAATATTGGTTAACTAATCTTACCATACCTAATTTTGTTTAACCAATCATACCTTACTATATAATGGTGGTTAACCAATCGTGTCATGCTTTGTAATATTGGTTAACCAATCATACCTTACTACGTAATATTGGTTAACCAATTATGCCATTCTGCATAATTATGGTTAACCAATCAAACCATACAATATAATATTGGCTAACCCATCATACCTTACTACGTAATATTGTTTAACCAATCATACCTTACCACTTAATATTGGTTAACCAATCATACTCTACAACGTAATATTTATGAAGCTTTTGTCAAAAATTAATAACTATTTTTAGCTATATTTTGTTTAGTATAAAAATAAATAAAAAAAAAAGTGTTATTAAATTTTCCTCCCTATATCCTGAAAGTGTTGCCAAACTCAATCTAATGTTATTATTATTATTGTTATTATATTTTCCTATTTAACCAATAAATATACATTTAAAATTTCATTTAAATATAAAATTATTTGTTAATATAAATACTAAGACAATCATTTGATAAGAAATTGGTTAATAGGAGGGTTACTCATAGAGCAAGAGCTGACCAAAGGGAGTGACTCCGGTTTTTACTTTTTTTCCAAGACATTGGAAAAAGCCATATTAATTTTGATGACTTAATGCAACAAACTTTGATCAATAGATTATTGAGTACAAACAACTTTAAAAACTAGTCTTTTAAATTGGGCTCGGTTTAAATCAAAAATTGATTCATATTGACTAAAATTGCCATATTTCATAGAGAATAATCTGTAGATTTCCATCAGTGATTTGTTCCATTCAGCAGTACACTGAAATTTTATTGAGTTTTTACCATATTTTACTGTTTTAAATGATGGTAGCTTTCTATTATTAACACCACGGGTAACGTAATTATGAGTATAGAGATTCCCAGAAAAGTAATTAGATATTGATACCAGAAGGTTATTTTTATAAGAATCATATACAAACATAAGGTTGGAAATTATAACAAGATTCGAGAACAAAGTTATATTCAAACTATGAAACAATGAAACAAAAATTCAATACCAATATATTTAGCAATATCTTAATAACTTTTAACAGTTCTTCTACCTGTAGCTAACTAACCTAATTAATTTAAACTGATGTCATTTAGCATTTTTGTGTCATTTCCAAACAATCAATTATACGAATGCTTTCAGTGCCATACAGTGAGAATCTATTTATCCTACTTGAAATTTTCATTTTTTCTCGTTTTCTTTTTAAAATATCATCTAACACAATGGACAAAATAAGTAGACGAGCTGGTATTTAGACATGCAAATGTGTGTTTTATTTTATCAAATTTTGTAATCTTGTGAGATTATTTGTTTTATTTACTTTGTCTACTTTTTTTTCGTCCAAGATTGTACACCATTAAAAAGAATATAAAAAGTGACTCAAAACAAGCAATATTGTCCAAATAGACCGTAGTTATGATTAATAATCATTGTCAATCTATCTGAACTGTGTTAAAAATTAACTTGACAAATCTATCTTATAAATCTTTCATACAGCCTTTCCCAACCAATGTTTTTATGTATCTAACAAAAGTGACGAGCTGTTAAAATAAAACTGTGTAAATCTGCAAAAGAGAAATAGAACAACTGGAAATATCAGTAGGATCATCTCCAAATGAAACAAAATTTCTCGCATGATGCGTTATTTCAACCTAACCGGTAAAACTCCAGAACCTGGCAGATCTTCCACAGTATTAACTGATAATAAAAACATTTCCAAAAACCATTTTCTAAACTTTTGAAAATATTTTGTTTTTAAGAAGAAATATGATAAAAAAAATGCTGATGATATCTGGGCATCAGCGTTTTTAATGCTTTTGTCGCTTGCAGGTGACGAATTATAGCCTGAAAAGTCACGAAAGCTGCATTTTTTTATTGGATACCAGAGCTTATAGAAAAGTAAACTACAGAATCAAACTCTCCTTATACCAAAAGTTACCTGTGAGAAGATAAAGGAAAGTTGGTTGATATAGGCTAATTGAACTTCTCTAACAGCATTGTCAATGAAAATAACCAAGTTAACATTCTTTCTTTCTTCAATTTCATACGTGAAAAGTTGCTTTCTTTAATCAAAACGAATCTGCTAAATAAACTGCTATGTAAATTCCCGATTGTTTATTTAAATTTTTTGCTGAAAAAAGTTTTGTTATCTTAAAGATATCAAATCTTTTATAAAAGTTATTCAAACCTAAATAGGTTCTGCTGCATTTCGCTTATTTAATTTGTCTATAAGTAATATTAGAGCACATTTAGTTTTGAAATAGCGCTTTAGCAATTTTTTGGGAAGAATTTCAGAATTTCCCTGACGTTTTGAAATAACTTGAGACTTGATTTGATTATTATTAACGTTTTTACCCTGCTTTATATCGTCTTGTTGCAAGAATAAACGTTTTGACGACGAGTTCATAATTTACTACTCTCGTATCCGCGCATGTAAACATAACTTTTGTTACAGTCAGTTACAGTAGCAATGTCAAGGCTCTTAATTTCAAGTTTCAAGAAATTCTAGTTGGAAAATAATAATAATGCAATCTAACTGCATATGATAAATAAAACTTTAAAATAAATTTTTTTTAAAAATAGAGAGGAGCAAATATCGCTGTGACAATGTACTCATGGGTTTCCATAATCAAATAGTGACGATAGTTCAAAGTTAGGGGTACTCATATTAAGATCGAATGGTGACTATTTCATATGCTATTTCTGGAAAAAAGAGGGTTTTTATTTTTTAGAGTTTAAAAGAAAAAAACATTTCTGACAAATTCTTCTCTTATAAACTTTGAATTAAAATCATGTAATGATCTGTATTCCTAAATTAGAAAATTTTTTACCTTTTTTTTAATTGATATTATGTTTACTGGGATGCTCGATATAAGAAAATCTTTAATCACAGCACAAGTAGTGTGGGTAGTATTTTGGCTTTATTTATATAATTGGACAGTAGTTCAAATATTCATATAATTGGACAGTAGTTCAAATATTCATATAATTGGACAGTAGTTCAAATATTTATATAATTGGACAGTAGTTCAAATATTCATATAATCTGACAGTAATTCAAGCTATACATTATGGGAGAATTTTACGATTTCCTGTTTTGTTTTTTTTTATTCTAAATAATTATTCACCCTGAGTAAAGCTTAATTTTTGGAGTGCCTGTTTGAAAAAGTTTAATACGGTGTGGTTAATGAGTCGATTTGTTATTCAATTCAAAATTAAGAGCTGCTCGAAAATGCTAAAGGATATCCTTTTAAACTACTGGCTAATTATTCAGAGAAAAACCGTTAAAAGATTTTTAAGATATAGCCATTTCTATAAAAATTTACATTTGAAGACGTTCTTGCAACTCAAAATTTGTATATAATGCATTCCGTACACAATTTTCAAATTTTTGGAATAGATTTTTCTGAACATTTATCTGTAAAAAAAACTCAGTGTTTAAAATGTTTGTGATATTATAAATTGATCTTTCATAAACCTTTGACTAGCTTCCAACATAAAATATAATTAAAAAGAAAAAAGGTTTGTTAGAACTTACTTGTCGATATCTTATAAACAAAAATAAAAAATTGAAGACAGTTATTGTCACAGGAAAGCGCAGAAAAAAAAGGCCTGCAGCTGATTTTGAGAACCCTCCAAATTTAGAAGTCCATCATTCTGACTGGTCAAATTATATTGTATTTAATAGCAGCTTTTATGTATTTTTTTGCTGAATCTTATTCAGCATGAATTTTTTTTGATAGAAAAAAGAACAGACTTAAAAGAAATTTAGTCATTGCAATCCATTTATTAGCTTGTGAAATAATGCCATAGAACTACAGGGCTTCACACATGTCTTTTCTACAGTTCATTTATTTTTTGATAAAAACGAGTTGTTGCAAACATACGAATGTTTGGTAATTGTCCATTAGACTAAAACAAAAGTGCCAATATGAAAAAAAATATTACAGGCTAAAAAGACATGCAATTACACATCTACAAAAAAAAATACTATTGGTTACACATAAGCAAACGCAGAAAAAAATTAACTGCTTAGAGGAATAAAAGATATAGTTCGAGTTAACGAACATTATAATTCCTTGGGATTCAAGTTTATGGACGGATTTTTCAGCTTAATGATTTTGACGTCTAATCTCCATCCGTTCATAAGTGGTATATATAACCCTTCATTTATGGTAATAAATCTTTCTATTGATTTCCTAGAGAAATATGAGATTTAAACCTTTGGTGATCAAAATTTAAAGGAAAAATCTTTACTACCTAGACGAGGATAGTTGGTGTTTTCAGAATTTGGCTATAATTTTGTCATTGATAAAGTGGCCAAAATTTGCCAATCTACGTTGGGGGAACATAACTAACAACGCAGTTAAATATTTCATCTATTGGTGAAAATAGCTGTTCAAACTCAAGTAATATATTTAACCTGTTTCATCGATGTCTTTCTCAATTTCTTTCTCTTCATCATCTTTCTTTAGATCTTCATTGCTGTCTTTATCTAGTATGGAAGCGTGCTCAAGATTCATCAACTCCTGCAAGAAGTCTATCTTTGCTCTCACCTCCATCAACGTTTCATCAACTTCTGCTAGTTTTAAAAATAATAATTTCCAATCATCAGGCTTGGAAATTAGTTCGTAAAGCTTATCAATAGTTCTCTCTGTAGAATAACTTCTGTCTAACAACTTAGCAATATCGGCTTCGATTTCATTCTTTTCGTCGTCCATTCGTAATGTTCTTATCTTACTAGCATTCATTCTTTGTGTGCTACGAACAAATTCTAATTGTGCTTTCATAATTGCTTCAACGTATTTATTTGGTAGACACGTTGAATTTATTTCACAAGTTTTTAAATCGTCAACTTCTTTTGTATTGAATTTTAAACCGTTTATGATATATATTAGCTCATTCCAATCGTCCTCAAATCTATGGTATGATATAGGTTCAACATCTTCAAGATTTTCTTTAAAATATTGCTCTAGCTCCAGTAAAAATGCCCCTTTACTTCTATCAGCGCCACTTAATTGTCGAACAAGTACCCAACCATCTCGAGGTTTGAGTTTTGTGCAATAACGAACGATAGCGACAAAAGTTGTCACGTCAAATTTAGTAATATCAGTTTCTTCATTTTTTGGAAAAATTGTATCATATTGCTCTTGCGATAGTTTTTCAAACTTAAGTAGATGCTTAAAGTAGTATTTCTTTTTCGATATTGCTTTATAAAGCAGTTTGGGGTTACTTGGTAGTTTACAAGAAGTATGAAGAATTTGATTGTATAGACGCTCGTTATAGAGATGAAATAGTGTTGCTAAGCGGAGCCAATACTCGTGACCGACAAGGATTCTGGGTAGGATCATGGTGGTATAAACCAATAATAAAATATCATTTTAGTGCTGTTTTTAACGTACCATTTGATTATAGGATAATTGACATTCAAATCAGTTTACTGAAATCGAAAGATATATAGTTATCAATATAGTATCAGAACGTTTTGATTAAATAGGACACAAATGTAGCACAGGTATAACATAAATATAAACACATATGCTGCATATTTATGATGAATTTTAATTTTAATAATTGAAATAATCCCTTGCATATATAAACGATCACACTAAATATGACTCAAAAACTAGAAAAGGAATTATAAATTTAAATAAACTATTAACGTCTCTTGAAAGAACTTTTATTGTAAAAGCACAAATGCGATCGATTACAGCTGGAGCTCATTTGGCAGTAACGCGAAAAATTCTCTATAATAAGGAAGTTTTTTTTTTTACTGACACTGTAGAAAACCTGTGCGGATTTTTGTGACTAAAGTTAAGGCGAATCTTGTCTCGCCTCCCCTTTTCTTTATTAATAATATTTCAACAGTTGAAAATGATTCAATCGAGACAATAGATTGTGACCAAATCAAAACCAAATCAAAACTAATTTCAATTCTGTCGACAAAGAATTTTATTAAACGTCAAACAAAATGGATCAAAAATTTTTCGCTCGAATTGCTCTTAAACATCAAGATTTTTTTTTTTTTGTATAATCAATTCTTCCAATAGATCAAAACCAAATCAAAATTAATTTAAATACTGTCGAGAGAGAATTTAATTTTATTCACAGCTTTATTGTATATTAATCACTGGTAGCGTAAGATGATTTTTGTTTGTTGAATTCGTTTGCAGTTTTCTTGTATCAGCAATTATCAAATACCATTTTTAACTTTGGCTTGTCAATAAGCTTGCCTTGCTTTTGCAAATCTTTATTTATTGATTTAAGTCAAAATGGAGTTTTAGTATTTGAGACTGTTATGTTTGATCGTTATGTGTTGAAACTACTTTCTTTTGTAATTTATACGTAATGAATTATTTAGCTACATGCAAAAATTAAATTTGAAATAGTCAATGCATAATAAATTTATATTTTTTTATGTGTTGAGGGGGTAAAATGAAAATTCTATTAGATGTTTCTCTTTGTTCAATTAGCAAAACAATTTAAGATTTGTTATATCTATCGCAGGCAACTTAAAGTAGATATATTTCATGATCACTTGATTTCTCATAACACAACTTTGTTATGTACGTTGTAATAGTAATAAAAATGTCCAATTTTAGCTGCTACTTTAACTTCTGGAGAAATAAAACATGTGAATTTCTATCAAATAAAATTATTTATTTTAAAATCTTTCCCAGCAAAATTTGATCTTCCTATTTTTTGAAAAAAAAAAAAAAAATGATTTAAAAATTAAAAGTTTGATTTCAAATTTGTGATTTTAAATAACTTCGTTACTAATTTTTTTTCTTTCATCGATTAATAGATCTTTTTATTTTAAATGTATATTGCTATGTAGTCTATGTGTTTTTAAAAATTAATAAGACAGTCTTTTTATAAAAACATATATAAATGTCAAAGCTGAATAGCTTTAAAACATTTTTCGATTGATTCTTTCAAGCAAAATCATAAAATCATGTAAAACACTTTATAATAAAACCCTATACATATACATATATATATTAAATGATAT
>JAUZNK010041153.1:0-17164 GCA_035046665.1 Euphysa ruthae
GAAACATAACTTGCAACGAACACTGTCGCTTGTCCAATCCACTTCCTGGCTGGCTGATCCAGGTGTTATGGTTCTTATCCTTTGGTTCTACGTAATCATACGTTCTCTTAACATCCAGAACAAAAGGCAGGGGGCCTTGATCTACGTTTATACACTCTACAGGAGTAAAGTGGCCCCATTTTACATCATAGTCCTTCCCCGGGCCTGTCTTAATGCAGCGTTCACGGAGGGTACTGTACCATTTTTTCAGAGAATCGACCATGTCTTCTTTCACCTTTTTTTTATTCCGTTGCCTGGCTCGCATCTTGACATTGTAGATTTTCAAGAACCGTACAACAACATGAGCTTTGATACACTTATCAGAGCCAGTTGAGTCCTAATGAAGTACTCTTGCCTTCATCCATAACCAGTGAAATGATACTCGTTTTCGGTTTCCTCTAGCTTTTTTGAAAGCCTCCCACAACTTCGGATATAATTCTGCATAATTTCTTAATTTCGTTCCTTTTTTGTGAAGCTTCCTCAATTTATCACATGCGTCTCTGCAGATGTTGATGCGATCTTTCATACAACGTGAAACTTGACTCTGTGATACTCCAAAGCGTTCTGCAACTGTCAACTGTGGTTCGTTAGGACTGTCACATGCATGAATAACTTCTGCTTTGAATTGCGCAGTATACCCACGGCGCCTTTTTCCTTTAAGTTGCTTTGCACCTTCGCTCTTACCAACAATGCCAACCACCTTTCGAAAAACACCATTCAGCACATCTTGCACCTCTGACCTCACAATCGAGTCAATGGATATTTATTTTTCAGAGGATTTCAACAAACTTTCCTTTGTGATTCTCACTTTCTTTTCTGCAGGTTCAAAAGAAGGGTGTTTACATATTGTATGAACTGCCAGTGCCTGTTAAGCATATTGAGCTTAAGCCCAATTTTCCCGTATGCTTATAAAAAGAAAAGAGTGTATTATCAATTACCTTATACCATTTTTAACTTTGGCTTGCTGACAAGCTTGCCATGCTTTCACAAACCATTTTATATTTATCATTTTATTAAATTAACAGAAAGGTTTTAAAATTAAACCTAAATTTTAGATAATATTATATTAAAATTTGCTACAAGACTTAACTCCTAAAAATGTAACTGACCAAATATTAAGTCGTTTTAGTAGAATGTAAACAGCACTTAAGTTGAGACACTTTCAGTACAAATTTTTTCTTGGAAACCAAGTGTGCTTAAATTGTAATTAAATTCTGCTCCACTTTGCCTCATTTTTGCATGTTATCTTTCGATTTATGACATCGGAACAAAGCCGGCATTCTTGCGAATATCGTTCTAAATTTTTTAAAGTTAAAAAAAAATGCCTGAAAATTTTAATCTATCTTATTTATATAAATGTATTTAGGATCTATTGTTACAAAGCTCCCATATCGATACAGCATATGCCAATATCTCACCATTGCCAAAATAATTTTACATAGATAAACTTTAAATAAATGAAATTTTTTAAAGATGGAAGAAAATTATAATTTCATAGCTAGAGTAGGTGCCTTAACCCTATTTTTATTACTAAATCTATATAAAGTCACTATAACATCGTGTAAACAAACCCTAATTAAAGTAATTTCTTGAAGGTATTGTATTCTAAAGTTTTCCTGTGTTTACACAAAAATCACTTGAAATTATTATTCATGAACACATGTGACGTCATATTGGGATTAGATATCTCTAATTTTAATTTTTAAACATTTAGTACTTTGATTTTTAGTAAAATATGGTTATTTTACGACACCTCCGGGCCAAATCGTAAATTCTATTTTTCGTATTTATAATTTAATTATAAATTAGTGATAGGCCTATGAAAAAAATAATTATACTATGAAACGTTGTTGTTGTAAACACCTGACTGCCTGCAGCTTCAATAATTTTCAAGTCATCGGATACCAGTATTTTCTCGTTTTTCTTGTTAGATATGGAAAGTGTATATACATTATACATTTCAATGTGTTCCGGTTCTAGAAGAAATAAAAGAATATCATTCAAAAGATAAATTTTTAGTAGCAAATACACACAGAAAAATAAATATGATAAACCTGAAAATTCTGCAGCACTGCAACAAGTCGAAATACCGCCACCGACAGCGGATGCACCTGTTCCCATACCTTCCAAATCAGCATCTCGTGACAAGATAAAGATAAATTCTGATAAATTTGATCTTTATTCCAATGACTGTTCTGTGCTGATGAATACATCAATCTTAAAAGACTTGATAGAGCTTATTGGTAGATACATAAAATGTACATAAAATGTATAGACGCCCGAAATGTAGACGTGTGATATTAAACTTTCAACACAATGTCAATAAAGAAATTTGGACTTTCAACTAATTTTGAAATTACTTGCAAAAAGTGCGGTTAGGAGTATAATACATACAGCTTAAAGAAATTCAAAGTTTCTAAAAACGACTCGAGAGGTTAAAAGATTTTTGACATAAACTGTGGCAGAAAAGTAAACAATGACTCTAATAATGCTATTGAGGATGTTTCTATCAGCGCTGATAGCACCTGGCAAAGGCGGGGATATCTTTTATTGAACAGTGTCGTCACTGAAATATTCTTCTAAAGAAAATGTGTAAATGTTGAGGCGTTAAACAAATCTTGCAAGTTTTGTCAGTATTTGAAAAGGAAATTAAATAAAGAGGAACTTTGAAGTGGAAGTTGACACACATATGTTTCATTAACCACATCGGAAGTGCTGGTGCAACAGATGCGGTTGGAGCTATTAAATTGTTTAAGCGATCGATAGTCTTCAACAATTTATGATATTCAAATTACAGAAAAGATGGAGATTCAAAATGTCACCAAGATATCGTCAAAACTGATCGTTATCCTCAACACATTGTAAAAAAGAATGATTGTGTTGAACATGTGCAGAAAAGGTTGTATCAAGACTGCGAACTTTGAAACAAACACGGAAGTATAACAAGTTATGGGACGGTAAACAGAAAAAGTAATAAGCACTTTACAAAATTATTAAGGGATGAGTATTAGCCAAAATAGGGACGACTTTATGGTACGAAAAATGCAGTGCAGTCGCCGCTGTCATTTTTCACTGCACTGAGAACAAGGATGAAGCCACCCGCCACAAATCTTGTCTTAAGTCGGCTACATCATGGTGCGAGTATCAAAGTGATCAAGTCAGTGTCTAAAAAATAGGAATGAGTTATTGAAAGGGGTTATTTAGAATCGATATCTAAAGGATGCTTATGCCTGTTCATTTACTTTGAAAGTTGCATAAACAGTTATTTGTTTTATTAATGGTATAAGTGAAATTAGGAAGGTAATTTCTTCAACTAGAATTTCTGCAAGAGGTTTTACATCAAAAACAACGAGAAAAATTTATCAATCCAGGATAAATTTTTAGGTTCCGATATCTGGAGAAAAGACAATAAAGTGGATCAAAAGGTTAAGAGCTGTAAGAAAAGGAATCATGATAAAGATAATGAGCAAGAAGAGAATCTATATAAAAATGTAGCTTTTTAATTAGATTCTTGTTGGAGCCTTTTAGTCTTTTTCTTGAAAGTATTTTTTTACGGTTCTAAAAACCGCTTTATTTGGAAATATTGAATTTAAGCTTCTTGGCAAGAAGCTTCTTTGCAAGAAGCTTCTTGGCAAGGATTAAAAGAGAACTACTCAACCAATTTTTTAGTAATTTTAAAGGAGTGGATGTGCCGCATCGAAAAAAAAAAAAAAAAAAACTTGACGATGTTCTTAAAATTTGACTAAAGACCGGTAACTTTTTTATATTTTAGGAATTACTCATTAAGGTTGTCACAAACTGTTTTGATACATAATGTTAGAAGTTCAGAACATTCACCAAGGTCCAAGGAACACCTGCTAAAAATTTCAATGTTATAGCTTCAGTAGAACAGGTTCTATCTTTGTCAAAAGATCATAAGATCAGTACTTTTTTGCGGTCAATTTTCATTAACTATACACAAAATGAGTTTTGTGGAATTTTTTTTATTAGGTCTATTAGTTGCAATATATAAAAAATCATTTATTGTTAGTTATTCAAGGTTTGGTTTTTCATTTTTGTTAATTTATCCATAATGTTTTTGTTTTTTTATTTCTTTATGAAGTGGTGTAATATAAGCAAAATAATTTCTTTGAAAATGTCTATTTGCAGTAAACATGATTGGTTGTCTAGACGAATGATTTTTTTTGTTCTTTGAATAGTTTCCAGAGGATCGAAACTGGCTTTAAACACTTTGTGGGCTGATAATCGATGTTTACATTCGAATGGAATGTTAATGATTCTTTTGCTAAACATTTAAATAAAATTCTCTGTGAACATTATTGAACCCAATTTTGATTTCGTTTTGACTTTGAAAGTACTTCCTCGGTTTAATTATTCTCTACGAAATAGGAAAGCGAGACAAAATGTGAAAAACTGGTCGTGTGTTTCTGCTCCATGCTTCAATAATTATAAATCACAATCAGAAAATCTACAAAGAATGTACATGTGAGGCAAGAGAAAAGTTTGATTTCTGTCATTTTTTTATAAAACATAAAAACTGAATCACAAATAAATTTAGCAGCCTGAGTGACGCTTTCTGCTAAGTAGAGATTTGATCTCAAGCATCATACTACGTCGTTTAAATTGTTTTGTAATTCAAATTTCACTTCTTTGTTTAAACATATTATATCGTAAAATTGGCAGGATAAAAAGTTTAATTGCTGCAAATTTGTTACTTATTTTATTTAAAAACGATACTTCGCAAAGAAAGAAGAAAAATTAAACCGCACAATTCAAAATTAATATTTTGCGGTTCTAATAAAAAAAAAGCTGTTCTAAGACAAAGCACTAATTTTTATTGTTAATGCTATTATATTATATAATATTATTATATATAGTTTTATTGCAGATTTCAAATATTAGAAAAAAAAAAAAAAAAAAATGAGTGTAGAGATGAAAGCTGTATTCAACCAGTGATGAAAAGAAGGATTTTCAATACTGAGTTTTTGGCTCATTCAGATCAAATTTTGACATAAATTAAGAAAATTTTGCGCCGGTTTAGTTTCGCGTTTGGTGAAAACAATTTTTTTCTTTTTTTCTTTTTTTTTTTTTTTTTTTTTTTAGGATTCTTTTTCCTTGGTTTAGACCATTTCATCATATTCCAACAATTTCATTTTTTTCGCTCGCAAAATTTCACGGTAAATCAACTTCGTAAAATTTTGTTGGAATTAAATTTAACAGATTTTAGCAAGATTATTTAACCGTCATAGTACAGTAAGTTGAAGGAGCTTTATGTTACGCCACTAAAATGAAACCCAAAATACTTGATTTTTCATCAACGAGAACATGAAATATTACCTTAAGAACGTTAATCTTTGGGAACATTTATTTTTGCGAAACTGTCGACGATGTTGCAAATTTCAAATAGTTTTAGTTTTCAAAAATATTTGTGTTTGTCAACTCAGGCATTAATAATTAAAAAGATATAAAACGCATGTCATGAGTTATAAAATTTTATTGAGTTTATTTAGTTTATTTAGTTTTATTAAAACACCGAACAATATCTTTATAAAAACTTTTAAATTTAACCATTTTTAATAGATTTTGTTCAAAGGAAAAAATGCAATCGCAAAAATAAATGCTGTAATACTTTAGAAAAGCCTTTAACTGCAAAAACAAATTTCGCAAAATCATACCTTTTTGTACCCTTCAATCCCAAAAATTTATGGCGCAAAAATGAATGCCTTAAGTTATATTTTTCTTTTTCTATATATTTCTGTATTTAAGATAAACAAAATCATAAAAAACAACAAAAATAAAAAATAAAATTTCCAAATAAAGCTATCTCTGAAAATTGTTTTTAAATTGTTTGATTTAAATAAAATCCCGCTCAGTATCGTTAAACTAAGTTTTGTATAATGTTAAACCAAAAGAACTTAAGTAATACTAGCCGCGTATAACAGCCGTACATAATTCGTAAATCAGCCGCACATAAAAAAAACATTTTAAAAAACCATTATAAAATTGTTTTTAAAACAGTTGTTAACATTCTTAGACCTAAAAAAAGAGCAAACAAAAAGAAAATGTATGTTATTTGATTTAAAAAAGATAACATTAAAAACTGTTTTAAAAAGAGCGTTGGAATAAATGAAGAATTGACCTATATGTCACAGTGCTCTTTATTTTTATTAAATTCAACCAAATAATCTAAATATTCTCAAGCCAGAAACACTAATAAGCTCTATTAAAAATTTTTTTATGTGGCTAGAATTAATACAATTTCGACAAATGCACATATGTGCGGCGCTTGAATTCAACAAAATACTCTTATGTGTGGCTATATGGCTATAATTTCTACAAGTACACTTATGTGCGACTAGAACGCTTATAAATTCTACAAAAACTTTTATGTATGGCTAGAACGACTATAGTTTTTACAAATACTCTTTTTTCCGGCTAGATCGACTTTTAAACTCTCTTATGACTAGAAATTCTAAATTCTAAATACTTTTATGTACGTCTAGAATGTCTGTATAAGTTCTACAAAATAATACAAAACTTATGTGAGGCTAAATTTTTCATTTACTCTTATGTGCGGTTAGAGATAGACTACTACTCTTCAAACAACCTCAAGCAGAGATTTATCAATCACCTTTGATATTTTCTTTTTTTTGTGTGGTTGACCTAAATGTAAGTGACATTTATCAACTGTATTTTTTAATTCATTTAATGCAGAATAGATATATTTTCCGTCTTTACCGCATATTCTGATTGTCTTTTCTTGTTATCCAGATTTTATGCTAGCAGTAGTTTAGCAGTGTTTACTGGTATAAGATGATCAAAGCTGCATTGAAAACGATAATTTATGTTTGCTTTTGCTCTCAGTTTATCTGTCAATTTTGTATTTGGCTGTTTGTATTTTGCTTCGTAAATCTTCTGCGGTTCCGTTATAAGGCTACCCAGTCTCCTTTAACCGTTTAGCACATTGCTCTTTATTAGAACTTTCTACATTCTCATTCATTATGAATTAGAAAACAGTATTAGTAGCTATAAGATTTTAAAAACAGAGTTACCATGATTTTTTTTTCCCTAGAACGCGAAAATTTCGCGGCCAGAAAAAATTGTTATTGCTTTACGCAAATTTTATATTATCACAAAATATATTCAAGTTTACGAAAAAAACATTCATATCAAAACAAGTTGTTAAAACTTTTTTTGATCATAAGTTTTAGGCGTTAATAGCATTTTAAAGTGATATGTTAAGACTTTGTATCAATTTTGTTGCTGCAGTCATATGGTGCGTCAATGGTTATAATGATAATATTAGTTAAGAAATAAAAGTTACAAGATGTTTTCTAAGATATATGTAGTTTTAGTAATACTTCGGTAGTTTTTTGACAAATTTATTTTGTAAATATCACTCATCTAAAAAACTAAAAATAATCATTCCTCAATACTTATGCTGCTACATAAATAAATAATGAAATAAAAAAAAAAAAAAAAAAACATCGAATCGGCATGTCAGCCATTTATCAAAACAATCACTTAAAATTTTTTTACACTTCAAAGATAAGTATGTCTCCTTAGTTATTCATATGGCTATTTTTTAATCATTCAATTCCTCAAGCTTTCAAGCTTGCACTGAATAGCCCAGATGCTCATTCCCAATACTCTACCAAGAAAATATATAACATTTTTTTATTGTATAGGTAAAAAGGAAGCATGAACTATTCATTCAGCTATGTATTAGAAAATTCAACAGCGACAGATCACCAAGTATTACCCTATCCTGTTGCTTTCTGGACGTTACTAGTATTAGAGACATTAACAATTCTCTCTGGCAACGGAATCCTATCTTGGCTGTTTTTCACTCGACGAAAATTAAGAACAATTCAGAATTATTTTGTCGTTTCTTTAAGTATCAGTGATATATTAGTGGGTTTGACGGTTCCACCTTGTGAATATTGTGCTTTTATAAACAATGGGCAGAAAAACGAGTGTGCGTATTTTTGTGGAAGTGTGTTAAGCTTTAACATGTTTGCATCGGTAATGAATTTAACTTTAGTTGCTACGGACCGGTTTTTCTCAGTAACAAAGCCGTTTCTTTATGATAGAATTGTAACAAAGCAAAAGGCAATGGTCTCAATTGCCTGTGGTTGGATTTTAACATTATTTATAACTTTGATACCATTTATCTGGATTTTAAATCCATCATTTGATATGAAACTCCAGAGTAGAATGAATCTGGTATTTACTATTTTAATATTTAGCCTCATAATTTTAATAGGCTTTATGTTTGTTTACACCTATTATTACATTATCAAAGTTACCAAGCTACATCTCCGTAAAATGAAAAGAAAAGCCTCAAATACAGCAGCAATCAAAGTGTGTATAATAGTAGTAATTAGTTTTTTCGTTTGCTGGATACCAACTTGCATTGTAGAGGTTATTTTGCAGAAACAAATACAGATTTCGCCCTACATTCCTTTGGTCTCTTATAGCATATTGCTAATAAATCCATGTCTTAACCCGCTTATGTATGCATTTTATAAAACAGCCTTCCAGAAAGAACTATTTCATGCATTTTGTAAAGTGAAGTGGAAACCGAAATTGTTCTATAAAAATAATGGTAGCACATTTTTTATCAAAATTAATGATAGATTATAAGATAATTTAAATAAAAATTTATTCAAAGACACTTTCAAATTTTCTCACACCTCTTGCACTGGAATTTCCTCACAATTAAACAGTTTTAAAGCGAGAACTTCACCCCTTGGGCTTGATTATAGGGAGAAATTCACCCTGTCCTGTTCGGAAGAAACAGCCTGAAAGATGGTTAATTTTTATTCCACCATAATAGTTACAAGCATTTGAAAAATAAACGACAAAAAATGCATATACCTTTAAGTTTTCAAACTGCCGCAGCAATATTTCCATTGCGGTTTTCATACATCACACAAACCACACTCACGCGCGCGCTCGCAGACACACAGATTTTGTAATGTAGTTATTTTATAATGTTTAATTTGAGTAATAGTTGAGTTTTTTACTTAACTCAACCAAGTTATCAGAAAATATATAAAAACTACATTTTACTGCATAATTCAATTACCATTCTAAACTTATTAAAACAGTCCTGGATTCTGATGATTTAACAATAGAAGAACTTTCTATGAAGAAAAATCAGCCTTGTTTTATTTATTCCAATATTTTGTAATGTAGTTATTCCAATATTGCTTATTGCTCCACAAGTTTTGCTGAAAATTGACCTAAGAATTTGGCATTTTTTGCTGATATTCTCCTAAGGCTATTGTTGTAATTAAATTATTTTACCTTTACATTTCTGTCGGACATGTGAGAGTGGGCTGTGGTTGAGTTAAGTAAAACAACACTTCATATAGAAATATATAAATATCCTAAATAATATCAAAATGATATTACTGAATAAAAATATGAAAAAATTAATATACAAAAAACAATTTTCAACAAAAAAATAAATTAAATATGAAAATTATAAATATATAAATATTGGTGCAAAATATTATAAAAAGCAAAAGGAAATTTTTGCATATCCTGCCAACAAGAGCAGCATTACGCCTAACTGCCTTAAGACTACCCACTTGTATCCAAAATTGGTATGAGTTTTGGATCACTTTGTATCATGACATGTCTTCCACTTTATCAGAAGTTTTGTTGGGTTTTTAAACGTGTGATATGAAATTCCAGTTAACCTATTTTTTCTACAAATTGTTTATTTCCTTTTTCAATGAATCATTAATAGATAAATTAATAGGTTAAAAAAATTAGTATAAATAAGAATAAATAAAGGTTGTTTGGCCGAGCGGTGAGTTCGAACCTTTTTTCGGGCCATTGATTTTCTTTACTGTAATCTGGAATGGGAGCTCCAAGTAAGCTAAAAACAAACCTTGTCGAAGTATAATTTAATCTATTTGTTGTCTCCCACGTTAAACATAAAAATATAGTTTGAATGTGAAGTCATTTCTTTACGAGAATTTCATGCTTTTCTGTAAAAAGATAAAATTCAAAACAGCTTTTGAAGGTCTAGTGCAATCTCATAAGATCTCATAAATCAGATGGATAGGTGGAACAGTGATTTGACAGTAATGGTTAAGACTAAAAATATTGTTTATTACTTTGCACTCTATATAGTTTTTTTTTTTCACTGTGCTGCCGTTATATAATTTAGAGTGCAAGAAAGAGCAGCCTAGACAGAATAAAGCTTTTAATTTCTGTGATGGTATGTGAGCTGTTTAAAAAGAAACACGCAAAGTGGTAGAACTTTTAAGAGGACAAAAAAGATCAATTGGTCATTTTGTGAGGACAGCATGAAATCTTGCATAGTTACTAAATATAACATAGAGATTTCCAAAATATCAAGAGCTACACCCAATTATGTCCTTATGACGTCATACTGGACACCTTTCATTTGACCGTTGTAAAGCTTATGGCAAGGCAAACATACTTTCCTATGGAAGCATGTGCAGTTACTGAATACTTTCCTATGGAAGCATGTGCATTTACTGAATTATTCAGCTTGAAAGTTGGTCAAATGACACAACGGAAAATAAACTTTTTTTAAATTTGATCATGTCATGTAGCTTTGAAATGATAATAACAAGACAAACAAACTTTCAATGGTAAGCATGGCCTCTAAATATACTGTTGTCGAAATATTTAACATAGAAGGAAGCCAAGTGAAAGTCAATGAAATCCAATTTTTTTTCAATTTAGTATACAATAGAAGTGTTAGAAAATAAATGTTTATTCCATTACATTATGTGTTTAAACATTATTCTCTGATGATTAATCAAATAGTTTAGTTTAATACGTTTTACAACCTGCGTTGTTTGCAGTACTTGTTGATGAATAATTTTGATAACTTATTGAAAAATGATTTTGACTGTGTTATATGTTGTTAAATTGTAGATCATTAAATAGCGTTACTTCGCTTTGCTTTTTTTTGTGACGATCGCATTGAGGAAAGCAAAGGCCGAAAAAGTAAAAAGTAAAAGCTCCTCTAACAATCGTTACAACAGCAGTAAAGAAACACCATAACCAGTTTACATAGGATTATCATTACAAGCTTATACAAGAAGCCATGAACTCATTGGAAAATTCTATGGAATAGGATTTCCATACATTTCTTATAATCATGTTATGGATATTTCGACAGCCTTGTTTGTTCAGAATATGGAAAAGACGGTATTGTTACTCCACAATTCTTACAAAAGGAAGTGTTTACAACAGCAGCAGTTGATAAATCCATCACAATCCTGGTTCTCGCCTCGCAAGGGAATCTTTTCGTAGCACAACAATATCGATTATTCAACATTCACAATAAAGATCTGATGTTGATGTGCGTATCTTCCCTTCTCTGGGCACAACAAAGAACTGCAAAACCTTGAGAAAATTTCAACCTCCTACTCAACGTTAGAATTGTTTGTATTGTCTTCAAAATTTGTGCTATTGCCTAATGGTGATTCAGTGCAGGTAAGATATTTTATTCTTTAACAATTTTTACACACATATTTTAATAAGAAACAAGCTAAACCGTTTTTGATGGAATTCTTGAAGGTTTATTAAGGAGTTTCTTATAAAAAATTTGTGCGTATCAGTTAATTGCTAGAAATTCCCTTGAGCTTAATGAAACGAACCTAAATAAATAATTGTAATAAACCTTTTTTGTTGGATGCTTTAGAGCCAGCTGATCGTACAAACTTTGGTGTCTGTTAGCTTCAAAATGTGCAGGACTTAATTGATACAGAAGAGTCACAGCAGGAACAGAACTTATCTTGGAAAGTCCTAGAATGGCTACTTACTCATGCCTGCTTCGTGAAGAAGCTTACTCTCCATTCACAATCCATCATTCCATGAAGCTTATCCATAAGCAAGTACAATATCTGAATCCGGGTCAAATACCTTTCATGTCTGTTTATCAACCTTTGTAAGCTATTACAAAAGAAATTCAGTGGAAATGACGGTTAATCTTTGTGAAGATAAATTTTTTTGATGATTTGGGCACTTCACATTAAGATGACAATTATGAAGTGCATTGGTGAATAATTTGGTTGTTTTGCTAATTGTTTCTTTGAGAAGCACTCTATCATAGTCTTTTAAACGAAAATAGGGAATTTAAAGAAACTTTTTAGATAGTGTTTTCTGAAAATTCTATAAGATACTGATCTTATTCGAAGGGATTTTGACACTTAAACTTTTTTTCCAAACTTTGTGTGAAACGTTGTCTAAAGCATGTTGTGAAATGTGCCATACCACTGTTCTGCTTAAGATCCTAAATAAATACTTCATTAGTAAAATGAAGATCGTATATCTGAAATACGTACGCATAGAATGTTTACTTCAACATTACCTTTACACATGCCAAGTATTTATAGGAGATATTCTTGAAGCCAGTGGTTGGGAATCCATGCTTACTACAGCGTCACAACTTCTGGAAAAGCTGATGCGATGTTAAATGCAAAACATGTCAATATGTGCCGATATCTTCATCAAGTTACTCCTGCTACCTTAAGCATCTTGAAGTGTAAAGCTTGTACCAAATAATGTCAGCTGTATAGTGGAATAAATCTCACGAAACAAGAGGATTGGGAAACCATCAGTGAGAAAAAGAACAAGCAATTCAAATTTTGGAATATCGTTTTGCGCTTTGGAATGCAAGTGCAGAAGTTTGTCAGATCACTGCGAGAGGGGCGTTTTGATGATTACTTACAATCTTTACAGTTTAGCCTTGATTACATAATTTACGCGAGATAGTTACCTATTTATATCAGATCATACTCAGATTAAAAAGCCAACATCCTTCAACTTACGCCGAATTCAAGAAGAAAAATTCGTAGTTCAGAAGTCAACATGAAACTTTAATTGCTATGGATCCAAACCAAGAAAATGCAAGAAAAGAGCAAGAAAATGCTATCGTAAAATGATGCCTAAGCCAAATTCCAGCCAGCTTTATTTTTTTACGGGGACAACCTTTTTTTTATTGTAGTGGATAAAACGTAGGGAATACCTATACCAGTTACGACGTACAGGAAGAGATGCTGGAAATTATGGCACTGTGAATTTCATGGGATAATTCAGATGAAATTGAAATTGTGAACTTCTACGAAATTATGTTCGACGAAACATCTGGATGTCTGGAACATTGATCGACTTGTTTTTTGTATACCATGAGTGGATGAAGAGTTGAATCCCCATGAAGAATTTATCGGACTCCATTCGTTAGAAATCACCAATGCTGATAGCATCGTAAAAGTGGCTCTACATGACCTGCTACGTACAAACGCTCGATGAATTTAAGGCGCCATTATGAGATTAGTTACTTATTTAAAACTGTATATATGTGTTTTTTTATACTATTTCCATCTGATGAAAGTATAGCATATTATATATTTTTAAAAAGATATAATACTTGACAATAGTTTGACATTAAAATAAGCATGAATACAATTATGGAATTGACAGGAATTACTGAAAAGTACTGGTGACTTTCCTGATTAAAACTGCACGAAGCATGAGCTATATGGTAGAACTTTTTTTACTGCTTCCTGTCATTAGTATAGTTGCTATATCTATCAACAAGGGGGTAAAAATCTAAGATGTAATCTTTAAATTTTTTTTTAAAATTATTACTCGGTGTGTTTGAAAACTATTTGTAAAAAATCTTAAAAAACAAATTGATCTTGAGCATGTAAAGATGAGTTCGACCAATCATTGAACATCAGTGCAGTAAAAAAAAATAATTCTCTGTATAAAACGACATTTCTGAATTCTTTAATCACGCCCTAAGTAAATCGAGCGTTTCGTTATCGAAATTTTACAGACAATTCTATGACGGATGTTCAATAAAGAAAGGTCAATAATCCGGGGTTGCATAACAAATCAAAGGCGTCGAGGTGAAGCATTGTTTACGCACTGCTACACACTTTCTTTTAACTTGGCAGGTGGTGACGGCATTTCAAACAGCAGAGTGATGAAGGATGCTCAGGAGACAACGTCTGAAATCACTAAGTTGATTAAGAAATCACCAAAGCGAAATGCAAAACTTGATGCTGTCAAGAAAAAAGCTATCAGCTGTTCAAACTTTGACGATAACTATATGTGAAACGTTGTTGTGCCCAACTCGCTGGATCGTTCTTGCCAAATCGTTAAATAACATAATAAGCAATTACACCTATCTAAAGGAGTTTTAGGAGAGGGTTCTTTACAATTGTTCTGTTACAGAAATAAAAATTTTTCACTGAGTAATTAGAGTAACTATTAAGAATGCGCAAAAACACCTTTTGGGACCTACCAAATGTTATTAATTCCAATTGGTATTGAACCTAAAAAATGTTAAATATAGTTCAAAACACCCATTTTTGTCCTATTACGGATCCCAGTTAATTGTATTGTTTAATTAGACTAAGTATCAAGAATGCGTAAAAAGACTTTTTCGGTCCTGTCACATGTTAAACTCAGTTGCCTCAAAAAAATCGAATATATTTATGTTTTTGAATAATATTATTATTTGAATACGTTGGCATATTCGTTGAATATCCAACTGGAAAGCATGTTAAACTGTTATACCAACTTGTTAAACTGAATAATAAAGCTAGCTACATTTATGAAAGAGCATTTATGTTTTCTATTAACGTAAAATTACTACTAATAACTGTTGATGAAGTAATTCATAAAACATATGTATATAATCCAATTTAAATATTCATGACACATCGATTAAATCTAACCATATATAGCTTAAATAATGTCTACACCTACTAGTATTCAGGCTTACTGTGCCAAATTTTAAATCTATATAATTTTAAATCATTAATACATCTCTTGTAATGCCATTAGCACTAAAGTAACTTTGGTATTGAAACTTTTCAATACCTATATATATTTACCACAAGAATTTCTCTATCATAACCTGATGATGTGTTGTGTTGATCATCTTTCAAAAAAGTAACCTTTTTAAAATTGGTATTCATTTATTTAAGGGGGAACATCCCTGGAAATATTTTTTTATAAAACAACAAGTACACTAAAGTATCAATCATATAAGTTCATTTATATGTAAAATATGTTTTAAAAAAATACAATTAAATTTTTGATGGTTGCCTTGGTAACCAAGTATGGAAGGTAAATACAATAAATTTCAAATTTGCGCCGGACAAAAGTTATACATGTTGGTGTATCAATTTACTTAGTTTTCACTGTAAAATGATAGATAATAGACCAATGTACATTGTGAGTGTAAAAACCTTCAACTTTTTTAGGGATTTTTTTCATTTTTTGGATGACAAATCTATTTATACAAATAAAGTTTTTAAAATATCAATAAGATTATTTCTAGAAAGAAAATGATAGATTTTTAACTCATTTTATAAGTACAAGTGAAAGGAAATTGCACTGAAAATTTCAAATGATTAGCTCTTGTGGTTCTCTAGATATAGCGCCCGGGACATTCAAAAATAGAAGTGTGAGAAAAATATAAATGAAATACAAGATATACAAAATTAATAAGAAACTATAGAAAAGCCTCTCAAATCTGCAATAAACTGGTTTATAAGCAAATTCTAAAGCTTTAAAAACCTCCAGTTTTATGCAGTACACCTTCGTTTTCAATATCTACATCATCTTTTTTGTATTTTTTACCCCTAAGTATCTTGCGTTGCGTCTTGTTTTTCTCTTTGCTTTTATATTTTGACAATAAGATTCTTTTTGCGTTTAATTTTGAACATCTCTGCAATGTTTATATACATGGTATAAGACTAAGTTTTTCTAAAGTCAGGCTATGCTTTTTTACCAATGTTAAGATTAGATACTGCATCATAAGTACCAGTTGGGTTAGCGAGACAAATTTTGGTAAACGTTCCCATATTAGGCTGTTAAAATTTTCGTTTTGGTTCTGAGCCTTAACATCAAGACCTTTCTGAAGGTGCTCATCTTTGCTAAGCTCTTAAAATATAGGTTTACATTTCTTAACTATGTCTATATGCACACCTGGAACAGGCTTATAAGTTGTGGTGTTCTCAGCTTTTTCGCGGTTAAATTTACACTATGACTTGCTACAAGTATGGCAGACAAGAGTACCTGCTTTCATAGCTTTTAAGTTTCCAGCATTTTGCCCAATAGCTATTCCAAAATAATTTTGCAGTCTATCAATGGCTGCATTTGTCAGACGATCGCGTCCACCAAGTCCTTTACCAGATTTTTTCAAATTGTGTAGCCTTGTACCAACACGCTTCTGATAGTGTCCAAGACATTCTAATTTCTAAATCGTTATTTTAGGGTAAATATTTTTAACATTTGCATTGATTTTGATTTTGACTTTTGCACTAGGATATCACCATAAATATTATTATTTTTCTCCAACCGTTCAAGCATAAAATTCATCTCTAGATCTCTATAATGACACTTTAAATGGTGGTGACAATGCATGTCATTAAGTTGTATATCACCAGTCATTCCCCCATTAATTATGGTAAGGACATACCCTTTTTTGAAAAACCATTGTTGAGTTGCTGCATAATCACCCAGCACGTATATTGCAAAATCCGTGCATCGTAATCATATTGTATCGGTTAGGTAATTGCTTTACCATACCAAAAATTTGCTCAACGCGATAAAATCCTTTACGAAGGAAAGGAAAGGAAAGAAGGAAGGAAACAACAACAAACGTTGAGAACGTAAATCCAATAATGATGTTTTTATTTATCCATTACCTTGATCACCTTGATTTTTGCAAGTTTAGATATATTAATAATTGGAAAATGTCTAAAAGAAAGCATGAAATAGAAACAATCAGTTTCAGAAACAATTAGGTAACATATATATCATTTGTAGTATGTGAAGAAGAGCGGTTGCAAAAGCGGAAAAATAAAAAAACTTCAAGAAACGGTTTTTTTTTTTTTTAAGATTTAGCTCTCTAATCTTCCAGATGCACTACAGTTAGGTAATTTTTCTAGATTTTCTGATATTTTAAGGCTCAGTCAAAAAAATAAATCAAAGTGAGTTCTTATCCCTCAAAAAAATTAACATATTTTTTTATAAATAATAGAAAAATTAAAACAACATGTCATGAGTTATATTTTTTTGTTGAACGACGTTTCGGGAGACAAACTGC